>CATIWM010554810.1:0-44294 GCA_949671775.1 Mallotus repandus
AAAAACACCACAAATTAAAATCATAATGATATAATAACTGTTAGAAGAAAAACATAACACAATCAACAAAAATAAACAAGACAAAAAATCAACAAACAAAATTAACAACAACAATAACGACAATCAACAAATTTTTATTTCTAATTTCTAACAATTATAAAGAAAAATCAACAGAAGCAAATTAATGCTAATAATAAATAAATACTTTAAAGGAAACATCAATTCCTTTCAAAGTTCCTTCATCAACCTCAACTGCTTCTTCTTGGAAACTTTACCAACATGCTTCTTCTTCTTCGAAAATTTACCTTCACTCTTCTTCGCAGATAATGAAGAACGAGTGACATTCTTCTTCACCAACACAGGAGAAGAAGAAACACTTTTATCTTCACTACAAGAAGAATGAGTACTAACTTTACCAATTTCTAAAAATCTAAACCAAAACTAACAAAATATCAAATATAAAAAGAAAGAAAAACTAAAAAGTGAACAATGACGTCAAAAATGAGAAAAAATGAACTTAAAAATGGAAGAAACTGAGAAAACTATCAAAAAACTGAAAGAATACGATGAACAAGAGAAACTGTCACTGCATGTAACAAATCAAAATAGAAAAGAGTGCGCTAAACCTAGGAATGAAAGAGAAGATGAAAAGAAGGTTAAAATTGAAAAGCGGAAAAATAAAAATAAAAATAAAATTGGGTCGGGCCACGAACGAAAAAATGGGTCAAAGGGACTATACAGTGAAATTTCCTCAAAAATAATCCAACTGAAAACCAGTAATTTTGTGGTCAACTGGTCATACATGGCTACTCACCATATTAATTCAAACGCCCACTCACAAAATGGTCCATAAAATCGCAGATAAAATCAAGCCCATAACATACCTTCTAACTGTATCTTATCATTTGCAGAACAATAAATATTCTCCAATAACATATGCTCATCAACCATGAATTCACATGCGATCCTGGCAATAGCATGCAGCTTTCTTTGCTTGTAAAAACTTCAATTGCAAAACAACAATGTCCACCATTTTCTTTCATTGATTTTTTTTCTAGACAACAAGCAACTCAAAATCTATAGTTGGACATTTTTATTACAGCCCACTGGGGAGATTTAAATTAGGGGACCATTCAAAGTCAAAAGATCACACAGTTCAAGGGCCTAGTAACCATATTTCCATATTACATCATTGTTAAAAAAAAGGGTAATTTTCCACAACTCACATGCTGCTACGCAAATGGTTGACAAAGGCAGGCCGTAAGTAAACTACGAGTTCATACCGTCGAGGTCGAGTCATATCAAAAATATACGTAACCCACGAAAATTATAACGTCCACTTGTCCTCGAGCGGTGGGAGTTTGGTCGGTTTAAAGTGACAACTTCCTCATCTAAAGCTACCATTTCAACTCACTTACTTCACCAATTTTGTAACGCTTAAAAATTAAAAAAAAAACCGACATACTTTTAAAATGCATTAAAAATAAAATACATTAATAGTCTAAAATGCATTAATTCAGATTTTTTAAACGATGCATTAATAATTGACACATGAAAATACCAGTTTAAGATGCTTACTCAAAAATGTTTAAAAATATTTTTTAAATAATGAATTACAAATGGTACTTTATATATGAATAAAATAAAAATTTAAATTAACAAAATACTCTTTTTAACGGATGAAATTAAGGTAATTTTTTTATATATTAGTACTTTAAAAAAAATTTGGCAAATTAAAGAATAATTTTTTAAAGTTATTTTAAGATGTAAAAGTAAGCATGAAAAAATAATATAAATTTTTTTTTAGGAAAAGAGTGAAGTCTTGTAAATGACAAAGTCACAGGCCGTGAGAATAAATTTGCTCGCGATGTTTCCCAGACACCAGCTACTTTGGTTGATTTCCGTTATTTCCAAATCTAGAAGGTTCGCATTCCAAACATCAGGCTGGCTTTCAATGGCCCAGATTGTATTTCGTAGTTGTTGCATTGCCACCCACATTGAGGTTGCAGCTTCTCTAATATTTACGGACGTATCATTACAGTGATTATCTTTGAATCTTGTAAATTGGGTAGCTGAAGAGAAAGGATCAATCAATCCATGGAGCCTGAGGAGCACGCAGAGAAGCCCGAATCTGCCGTTGAATCATTGATGGATAAGATAACAGAGACGATCCACGGTCACGATTCTTCTTCTTCCTCGGATTCTGACGATGATAAGGTTGGCGCCATCAAATCCAAAATATTTCGTCTATTTGGCAGAGAAAAACCTGTTCACATGGTCTTAGGCGGTGGAAAACGTAAGCATTTCTTTTCATGACTTCCTTTCGTGGATTTATTATTAGCGATTTTTTTTTATTTGATGAGAGCTAAATTTTGTATTGCGTTTCGCATTGATTTGATGATTTCTGGAATCAAAACTAGATAGATTGGTGACATAATACAACAAGTTTGTTGGTTTCGTTTCTTATTTTCATTTCCTGATTTTTTTGGTTGCAGCTGCTGATGTTTTGCTATGGAGGGACAAGAAAATTTCTGCGGAAGTGGTTGGTGGAGTAACCGTAATCTGGGTTCTCTTTGAATTGCTTCAATACCATTTGATCACTCTAGGTTGCCATATATTAATACTCTCTCTTGCTACACTTTTCCTCTGGTCCAATGCGTCCACCCTTCTTAACAGGTAAGATATATCGGCGCTGTAGTTGTATTCTGATCTTGTAATGTAACTAACCCTGCCCTGACTTAATTTTGTTATTGCGTTCCTTAATTTAATTAGGTCTCCACCCGAGATCCCTGAAATAGTGCTTCCTGAAAAATGTGTTCTTGAAGTTGCCTCTGCACTAAGACTTGAAATCAACAAAGTACTGGGTATCCTGCGTGATATTGCATCTGGGAAAGATGTGAAAAAGTTTCTTACCGTGAGTTGATTTCTTCCATGCTTATTGCTGCTTTTATTTTCACCTTCTAACGAGGCCTTATCTTGCTTAATTTACTGCTTCGACGGTCGGCAGGTAATTGCTGGACTGTGGGTTCTGTCAATTATTGGAAAATGGTGTAGCTTCTTGTCCTTGTTCTACTTTGGTAAGGATTTTCTGATAAAAATTTACGCGATATACTTCTTTGTAATTTTAAAAGCAGCCTTTGAAATTTTTCGTAATTTTGGAACAGTCTTTATGTTGCTGCACACTGTCCCGATGGCTTATGAGAAATATGAGGACCAAGTAGATTCTATTGGAGAGAAGGCGTGGATTCAGATCAAAAAGCAGTGCGCAGTGTTTGATGAAAAGGTTTTGAGTAAAATTCCAAAAGGGCAGTTGAAGGAGAAGAAGAAGGACTAGCGATGATTTATTGCCCGGCTGGCTAAATGAATTTTTGGTGTTGAAGTCCTTTTATTATTGGCAAAAATTAAAAAAAAAATTAATAAGTTGCATTAGATAGTTCTATCATCTTGTACAACTTTTGGCCCTGCTGGTTGGGAGTTTCTTCTACCAACGTTAATACATCATATACCTTACAGATTCTAGTCGAAAATCAAATATGGCAACCCCTTCTATTTAATGCTTCTTGGGGCCTTTTGGAATTGATTCTCTTAAATTAAATGAAATGGAAGTTTATTGTCTTTTTTTTTTTCAGAAAATGAAAGTTTATTGTCTTATCAGGCTCCAATTCACAATTGTTGCAGTCACTACATACACTATGATTTCAAAGGGAATCCAAAGCACCCTTAAATCGAAGATAAGTAACACAAAAAGTTTGGGATGAGATTCTATATCGTTGCCTGTCTAACATGGTATTTGGATCTTGATTTTACTTTTCTAGATATCAGGCAAACTTGAGCACGCGGGCAAAAGAAATCAATCGTAGCATATTAATTCGTTGCAATTACAAATTACAATACAATTTTTTTTTTAGCGCATTAACAGGGAATATCCTATCTCCATCAGTATTCTGCATCTTTGATAAGTTCAGAAGCTACACGTGTCTGAAATGGAGGCCAATTAAAGCAGTTGATGGTTCACATGTTGTCAATTACTGACATCTACCAATGTGCCTAGGGTAGGCCCATAACCTAGGAATCAATCCTTCATCTGATTCACTATCACTGTCTGAAGAAGAGTATATAATTGATGATAAACCATGTAACAGATATTCAACCACCTGAAAGTGATGAATACAGCAATCAGGTTTTCTGTAACATCTACAGGACTGAATCTTAAGAAAACAAGCACCTCCACTCATAAATACCTGGTGAGATGAAACAGGCACAATCTGCGAATTTCCAGATGGTAGTCCATGGTCGCCATTACAACACTTCATGTTATCTAGCCAAACTACTGTATCACACTGACCACAATATCCCCTATTAGATGCTAATCTCTTCGATGAATTGCCTGAAATCCAGATGATGCAATATATCAACAACAACAACTTGTGTAAGAGTACTAACAAAAGCATAAATTGAAAACCATGTTTTGAATGAGAATGTATGCCTATAAAGAAGAAAATAGCTAGGCAGAAGTTCTCGGAGGCTGGTGTACTTGATGCTTATGAAAATCTCTACTTGCATGTCACACGGAATGCAAATTGTAGAAGAAGGAAAATTATGATTTTTCTGGCATGTTATTAATGAAGAAGATCGATTCAGTCATAATTATAGCTGCATTTTACATTAATATAAAAAGATGACTTATCAGTGTACCTATATATTTTCTTTTAAATGCCTCTCTCCAATCAATACTGGTTCTAGTAACCGTGTTCTCCTGCAAAAGGGTGGACTTTGTCTCATCTTGCAGACTATTCTGCTCCATAATAGTCTTCGAAGAATCATGATCATTAACAAAAAAGATAGCATATTGGGACTGCCACAGCTGGTTACTACTAGCTGCAAAATTCCAGGACCTTCACATTACACAACAAGAAATGTAATCAGGTATTTATCATTAACAAATGCTCATTTTGTTGTTCACTTGTAATCAAAAAGGTCTGAGTCATTGTTATGGAGTAAGAATTAAATAAAACAATTACCAGCAGACAAGTCCAACAGAAACTAAAGACTTCAAGTCGAGGAAGCTGAAAATATGCAGTAGAACATCTTGTGGCAATTCAGAAGTATCTAAAATTACGAAAAACACACACAAAAAGAAAAGATTAACTTATGTAATTGGGAAATCAGAATTCAATATTCTTGGTGATAAATTTCCAAAAAGGAAAATGCTTACTTTCTTCATCCTCTTGATGACCTTTACGACGCCTCTTATGAAAAACTTTTGCATGTTTAAATTCTTTAACAGCCAAATTTTTCTTCTGTTTCGGTAGTACAGCCTCTGCACTCTGAAGCAGTAGATGAGCTGCTGAAACAGCGCTACGTGTCTGCACTCTAAATTTGATGAAATGGGCAAATTACTTTCAATCAATTATGATCACAAACTGAAAAAAAAAAAATCAAACTTTAATCTCAAAATAAAAAACAGATGCTAAATTCACCAATCTTTGTACAGATTTCACGGAGACGCGTAATAAATGGCATGGCAACAGATAAATATATTAGAAACGGCGACTTACTCAGGAAGAAGACGAAAGGCGGTGAGGATGTCTTGAAAGACGACAGATTGGAGATTCTTGGGGAGTTTAGCATAAGCTTCTCTCAGAATCAAGCTTAGATCTTTGCAGGCAATTGGGTAATGGTGGATTCTTGAAAATGCCTCATTGAACCCTAGCTTTTTGTATCTTTCCATTTCCATTGAATTTGACAATTTAGAAACTTGCTATTTCCAATGCAAAGAGGAGAGAAATCAAAGGAAGTATGATATGAGCCACCGACCTATTGATGATAAAATTCCGTCAAAAAAACAAGAAACTAATTTGAAGGAAACTGGAGCTTTTAAAATAGCTTCCTAACTTTAATTTACTATACCAACAACGGGATCTCTTAATCACTTAACTCATCATGTCTCCAATTTAAATAGTTCGGTACAATTGTATTAAAAGTAATTATTAGAAATTTTTGTTATTCTTTTGATTTTATTTGAGTTTAATTAAATTACTCGGAGTTTAATAAATTTTGAATAAAATAATTTTAAAAAAATAACTTAGTATATAAATATATTTTAATTTTATTAATTAAATATAAAGTATTTGATAAAAAAATTGGCCAAGTAAAAATCTCTACTGTAATAAGAATAGTTTATGTTCACAATTGATGGCGAGATTTTTTCTTCTCCTCTTTCTTTTTTTTTTTTTTGTCATAAATGAAATGGTTAATATCCAACATCATAAGGAAAAGAGATAGGAGGGTTTGATCTCTGATCTCCTCAACTAGATATCTACGCCAGGAGATTATTCTCTTGTGTTTTCAAAGTTGTGCATAAAAATAAAAGCAGCTTGTTGGGTATAGTATACAAGTTAGAATCTCAAATATTCAATCACACACCAAGTGAAAATATAAATAAATTCTACAATAGTATCATGAAGTAGTATTCTAGTTTCTTTATATATTTATATATAATACAAGACCAATGTACAAATTCCTACTTTAGAGCTATTGTTGTTCGTAGACTGCAAATTTTATCTAACAAGCTTACTGAAAAGGTTCTTTCCCAAATTCCACAAACCCCACATGCATTTCCAAATACCACACATTCTTATAAGATGGCCAAGCAGAAATATGATAACCCTCTCTTGTTTGCAATAAAATTACAAATTTTTTGATCATTTTCTTTGTTCTTTATACATGCTGCACTCTGGTACGAGATTGGCTGGAGCTTCTGGGAATTTCAGTCCAAGACTATGGTGGTGCTGCTTTCTATTCATTGCTGCATTGAGCCTGCCTGAGGCAATAATAAACATTTCCCTTGCAGAGCAAAGGGCAAAGGTTTTCTTTGAGCTTTGGCCTTTTTTTCCTATTACTGATGAGCCATTGAGCTGACAGCTTTCTACAGTCTAGAGGAAGTAAGTTAATTGCTGCTTCTTCCTTGAGCCGCCTTCTCCATACAGATCATTCCACTGCTTTAACTCATTCATTATTGATCCTTCGGATGCGAAACTTGCAGCAACCTGCATAGCGGTATTTTTTTAGAGTCTAAAAGATAGGTCAAGCATGTACAAGCACAAGAAAGCGCGTTCACAGGATGTAAGACTCAATTGGCATGTAAGATTACCTGATTTTTAGCCTGCCGCATATCTTCCATGTTTAAAGGCCTCAGAATAATTTCTTGTTCCTCTTTGTCTTCTTCTTTTGTACTAGAAGCATCTTCAGAGCTTGTGGCTTCTTCAGCATTCTGCTTCCTTGAATCTTCAGAGCTTGTGGCTTCTTCAGCTTTCTGCTTCCTTGCCTGTGGAGAGATCATTGGAAGAAGACTCAGTCAAAATGGAATTAATGTACAAATAATTAAATACATATTAGCACCAAAACTCAATAAGACAATACAAAGAACCATCTTTATGGGAGAAAATCTTACTTTATCTTTTAATCTCTCCTGCTGTATTAACTCTCTAACAGGTCGATAAGCTGCTGTCACACACAAGTTCTGTTTGCAGGTAGGCAGTGTCATGGGATGATCACATACAAAAGATATGACTATTTGGGGAAACTAAAATATACATGAACAAACCTTGAGGTCACTTCCGCTATATCCTTCTGTAATGGCTGCAAGCTCCTTGAAGTCTAGATCTTCGGTTTTCTCTTTTGCCAGGAGAGTTTTCAATATCATCTCCCGGTTCTCAGCTGACGGTAGCCCAACCATGATTCTGTTTGACACAAAAGGCACACTACAGTGTTTAGAAATCAGAAAGTGGCATAAGTTGATTCAAAATAGCCCATGGAGACAGGATCAACAAGACTAGTATAGAGGGTACTTCTGAAGGTACAGCTTTTTGCTAAGGACAGATGTGCACTAAATAACAATGACTACTGATCAACAATATAAAAAAAAAAAAAAAATTCATACCTGCGCTCAAAGCGCCTAATAATTGCTTCATCAAGGTCAAATGGCCTGTTGGTTGCAGCCAGAACAAGAATTCGTTCACCTGGTTTTGTCAACAGCCCATCCCAATGTGTCATGAACTCATTCTTAATCTTCCGCATGGCCTCATGCTCGCCAACTCTAGTCCGCTGACCAAGCATGCTATCAACCTCATCAACAAATATTATAGTTGGGGAGACCTTTGCAGCTAGTGAAAACAGAGCCCGGACATTCTTTTCATCTTCACCAAACCATTTTGAAGTGAGGGTGGACATTGAGACATTAATGAAACTCGCTCCAGCTTCATTTGCTATGGCCTTGGCTAGCATTGTTTTTCCTGTGCCTGGAGGACCAAATAGCAATATACCTCTGCAAGGCTTAAGAAGTCCTCCTTTGAAGAGATCTGGTCTTCGAAGAGGGAGCATGACAAGCTCCTGAAGTGACTCTTTAATCTCATCCATAGCACCAATATCTGCAAAAGTCACTCCAATCTCATTTGCAGGGATAACCTCTGGCCTGATCCTTTTCTCGAACTCATTGTCAGGAGGAACTTCCTGCAATAAGAAACATTACACCATTAGAAAGACAAGTAAATCATATGACCTCCATAATCATGAATGTGGCTTCGTCTTACAAGTGCTTTAACGGGAACAGTATTCTCCCCATCCTTCTTCACTCCAGGAACAGATTTCTCTAGTTCACCCTTACTGTCAGCTGCTGTAGCCTCAGATTTTGACTCATTCTTTGCACCAACAGCCTCTTCCTCTTCAGTTTCCTACAGTCATGAAAATGTGGAAGTGTCCAGAAATATTAATGCCATCATACCAACAAAACCTTAATGTTAAGGCCAAATCATCAAAAATTACAGGATCATAATAAGGGACAAACCTTGCCAACTTCGCCATTTTTCTCCAATTTTAGAGTGTCTTTCCCACCACTTTTGCCTTCTTGGAATATACTCAATCCATGAGACAAGCTGCTCCGAAAAGAAATCAAAATATTGTTGTTTAATTTCTTTTTGAAGGAGATAATAAGCAAATCATGCAACAGAAAAGTCAGTATCTACCTCTTAGATGATATAACAAGCTTTCCATTTCGATATTCTGGGTCCTTATTATGCATCAGATGGTATGATATTGCTGATACCACAATTTCTTCAATGTAATTACTAAGAACCATTGTATCTGCGTAGCAAATTGAACCCAAATCGTCACACTCAATATCATTTGCTGCAAGTACCTCAACAATATGGGTTTTGTTATCTTGAAACTGAATCATCTTCATGTCCTCTTCCAGTTGTGTTTTCCAGCTAACAAGATGAGTCTCATCTGCTGGTGGTTTGATCTCAATATTGTATGGGAATAACACAGTGAGTCTCTCATCCACTTCTCTGCAATCATCTTCATGGTCTACCATACGGGAACCGAGTATCAAAACTGAACCAGAAAGTTTCTTCAAGAATCTTGTGAACAAGTTATACATCCTTTCTGAACGAAGAATAATCTTCTCAACGTCCCTGAGGTATAAAATGACAGAATTTCTTTCTGATATTGAGATCAAAACCTTCAAGAATAGCAACAAACTGAGAATTAATAATCTGGAAACTGCAGTAATTAGTTATTATATTTACCTGTGATTGCATACATCCAAAAGAAAATGCATCTAGCAAGTGTTGAAGCCCTATCTTAGCTTTAAACAAGAGATTTTATTACTGATGATATTACCTTGTAAAGCGATTGCAAAAAGAGTTTCTCATCAAAACACCAGCTGGTTGCACGCTTGAGGGAAACTGTTAACAAAAAATGCCCAAAGTCAATATAGACAAATTAGAGGTCTTTGACTCCTTCATTACTATCTGTAAGAGAATGTCCACCAGGATAACTAATTATTAACACAAATGTATTTCAGGTTACTACTTTATAACAAATAAAATATGAGGTGTAACCTGGATTTGTCGAAGTTGACAGGGAGGAAATGCTACTAATATCAGAGGAAGTAGAGGCATTCCTACGAAGTTTGGTGTGATTGCCAAAACTTTCCATAGACCTGCAACATATAAAGATGCAGATTCAGAGCTAATAAATGCCATCTCAACCCATTGGAACTAAAGTTCCACTACCACTGTAAACTTGGCCGTTATGCCTTTGTTATGTAGCAAACACTTAAAGATTTAGACGGTACCTGGATTTAATGTCCATATTACTGCCTTGCCCATGCAATGTTCCTACCAGAAAAATTCTAGATTAGAGGCACTATCAAGAAAAGCAGTAGAGACAGAAAAAGAAAAACACCAACTAAAACCTAGGGAAGCAAAACTATAAACTGACTTGGTGTTTTAGCACAACAGAAGACTTAAAAGAAACCTCAGTGTGAAGATCTTAACAGGCTCTACAGCATCATGAACAATCAGAAAAACCGCAAAAGGCATTTAATGATAAGAATATAGGACTTCCTTGCACATCAGAAAAACAGAGCTCATGTTCTCCATTACCTCTTGTATCTTCTCTTGAAGGAAGGACTGAGAAAGAACCAAGAAAACTGGACATTCGCTCCAATGTCGCTTCTGAGATGGATCTCTTGAAAGACTACAGTAAGAAGCAGTAGAATCAAAATATTGAAGATCACTTAAACTGAAAAGCAATTTGCTGTTCTCTTGAACTGAATTGTACATGTGCCAGTAACAAATGACTCAAGAATTGTCTAAGAAATTAATACTTAAATGAGACTGCTCACTTAAATTATTTAGAGAAGGGCTACATGCCGAATTTCGTATTCAACAAACAAGTAGCACAGCAAGCTAAATTTATTAGCAAAAGCGTCTTACAGATTCTTTTTTAGTGTATCCATATTTGCTCTGCATCTGTGATAACGAAAACATTAACAACATAAGTACCACTTTTAAGTAGCATTAATGGCACATTGCGTTGGACATAGGAAAATTTGAACATTCACCCTTATGGAGAAATTTGCAACATCCAGCAACAGCAACTTTGACTCAAAGTAATGCGCTAAAGCCTTGGCGAGCATTTGCTGGTAAAGTTCTTCAGAAGATGAAATCATAATAGGTTTAGTTCATGAATCAACTTCAAGGATAATACTACGAGGCAAATTTACAAGACATTGATCCCCCTGCATACCAGATGGTCCTGAAAGCAAAATAGCTCTGCTAGCGGGTGAAAGATTCCTGGTGTGCTTGGAAACATCCGAGTGCTTTAAGTGGATATATGCAGTACTTGTCAATGAAACCCGAGTTATGTCACTGGAATTTCCCATCATCAAAATGAGGACCTCATTAAATAAACCCAATGAAACAAAAGGCAGCCTTCAGATTTTTTAATGAAAGTATGTTACTCGTTGCATTATTTAAAATAATGTCATGAAAGTAGTTCATAGAAACACTAGAATGCAGGCTCTTGGCTCAACACCAAACTCAACTTCTATCATCTCCAGCAATGATGAGGTCAACATGACCATTTATTTATTTATTTCTGAAATTCAACATAACTCAAACCATGAGAATCATGTCCAAGATGGGTGCTTTACGAACAAGAATCATGTCCAATCATGATCAAGAGCCTAAAAACATTTACGTAAGACCCAAAAATAGTGAAAATCATTAAGCTAAACGAAATACAGAATTAAAACAAAATAGTGGGCATGTGAGCAAGTATTGACATTCTGTAGCCGCTTTTAAGACATTTGTGGAAGAGTGAAGTTACCTTATAGAGATTGAACTTGCAATTGTACAAAAAAGAGGAAAATCAAAGGGATAATTAAGAAACAGCAATCATGTAAGATTCACTATATTATATCAAAAACATGGAGCAGAGGAGAATCTACAAGTGTTAGAGATAAACCCCATCAATTAAAACCAAAAAGAAAGCTGTTTGAGGACCCAAAAAAAAAGACAGGAGTATTATGAGCATGTGCAGAAAATACCAAAGCCAGAGCATTTGTCAGGGGAATTGTATTATACCAAAACTAGATTTCTTAATGAACAATAAAACACCATAATTATGCAACTGTGCATCCTAAGATCTTTAAAATGTTCATATGAACATAACAAAAAAAAAACAATATAATAATGAAAAATAAAGAAAAAAAAGGAAATTTACCTGAGGTAATAAGGAAAATCATCAAAGGTGACGTTGCTGTTTCTGCCATCAAGAACCTGTCTCATCAACTCATGCTCAATCTGCTCAGCAGTAACATCATCTGGAGAACCATTACCACCACCAGCCCATCGACTCATGCTCTGCCCAGAAGCCAATCCTAACCCCACACCCACTCCCACTCCTACACTCAACGCAGACAACAAGAAATGCTTCTGTTCCATCTCTCTTCTTTTCTTTTTTTAAAATTATATATCTGTGTTGGGTCGTCTTCTTCTTCTTCCTCAACTCTCAGAGCCAAGAACAACCTAAACAACAAAAGTAGTAAAACCTCAAAACTTATACCATAAAACAAGATTAAAAAAAAAGATTATATGACCAGGTAAACCTGCCTAGCTGCTTCCTGTTAAAGAAAGAAGCCAAGATTCATAAAAGGTTATGAAGGATTTTGCAAAAGAGAAGATGGATCAAAAGATTCAAGAATTAAAAGAATCAAATCAAAGATTAAAAAAGAAAAGAAAAGAAGAAGAAAATCTGGAAAATGGGTCTAAGAATAAGAATAGAACGTTGGTGTATAAGCTTTTTGACAGGTATGACTTGGAGCTATGTGGTCTGGCCCTCCCCTCTTCAACTATTTATAGCATGCTCTGCTAATGGACGTTAATTGCTAACCGGGAAAAACTGATTTTTTTTTTTTCTTCTCGTTTTCTTTCTTTTTATTTATTTATTTATTTATAACTTGTTTGCTTTTTTGACTTACCGGGAGCGTCTAATCTTCGTTTGCTTTTCTTTTCTTTTTTCTTTTAATTATTTTCTTGGTCGGTCTCCTCTTTTCATTTCTTGCTTCCCTTTCCCTCCCTTTTCAGATTCATCGGTTTAAATTCTAAAATAATCAAAATTTTTAGATATAAAAAATATCATATATAAAAAAATAACTAAATTTTTAGATCAATAACTAAATTAAAACTTTTTTTAAAATTGTAAGTAACAAAATTTTTAAATTAAGGGTTTATTCTCTATTTTAAATTTTGCAATAATTGGATGTAACAAATTTTGCATTAAAAATATTATCTATTTCAAATTCTATAACAACTAGATTTTATATTCTATTTGAAATTTTATAACAATTTAAATGATTTTTCTACTTTTTTTTCACCATTTGCATAATCATGTATTATTTAGATAATAGTAAAAATTTAAATTTTTCAATAATAAATTCAATGCTTAAATTTCTGAAATAAAAATTGTCATTAATTAATTGAAATAAAGACTGTAGTGTTTTTTTTTTTGTTACAACTGAACGTTAAGTATTTGAAGAATTTTTTTTTTTTTTAAAGAAGTATTTGAGGAAATTTTTAATTATTGAAAAATCACACTTAATTAAACTGATACATTTTTTTTATTGTAGAATACCAAAAAGAATTTGCAGAATACTTTTTTTTTACTTTTTTATACTTAACCTTGTAAAATCATAATCAACAATCTTATAAAAAAATGTGATGTTTTAATATGACATGATAATTTTATTAAGTTGAACCATGACGTGATAATTTCAGTATACTACATCATTTTAATTAATCAAAATTATTTGAAATAATTTATCCGTTGTTAATAACTGAGAGATCAAGGAGAAGTGGATGATCAAATCCATGACAATACAGGAACAATTTAGCTGTGGTTGGTGTCTTCCTCCTCTTCCTTTGCTATTTTTATATGTATTTTTATGCATATTACCTACTTTCTTTTGCCTTTGCACCTTTCACTTATCTGCTCTGTTTATAGAATATAATAATGTAGACTCATGCCATGAAATAATAATATATTTTTTATAAGTCACATGAATATTTTTTCCAAAAAAAAAAAATTATATATTTTGTACTGTTGTTGCAAATTATTTGGAAATATATAATAAGTAAAATATATATATATCACTATATGAGTTGTGTTTGATTTGTCAATTATTTATATTTCAAACATCAATTATTATTACTAAATAGTTAAATTATTGTATGGCTGTAAGGAAAAAGAAGAACATTCAATTCAATGTCTTGTGAATAAAAAATTTCTTTTAAAAAAAACTATATAATAATGATCAAAATATCATTACTTAAGATGTAAATTGAAATTAATCAAGAATTTGATTAGGTTAGCTTTTATTTTCAAAAATGATTAATTATTTTTAAGTAAATGAATGTGTATGGTTGATATTGGATGTAAAGGGCCAATTATTGAGCTTCCACTTAAGTGAAGTGAAGGGGTTGGCTGTGTTTATCTTTTAAGAACATCTTGTAATTGAATTTTTTTTTTTTTAGGTTCTTGCATGGAATTATTTATGGTTAGAACAAAAACCATTAATTAAATGTATATCTTATGGGTTTGACCGACTTCTTCCAATGTCTAAATGTACAGTGGTCCAAGTCACAACTCACAAGCAATTTTAATTTATACACCATGTTACACATCTGCAATTGAGAAAAAAAAAATCAAAATTAATAAATAAAATAAAATAAAAATAAACAAGACATTAGACATGTACCTATATCTGTGATGGCGATTGATTTCGAAGCACCATGATGTTGCCCTGTTGCAGTATTGCTCCACTACACTACACTTTCTTTAAGCTTTTTTTTTTTGAAAAAAAAAAGAAAAGATAAACTAAAATTTAAATAAATTAATAGAAATTCAGTTGTAATTTTCTTCTGTTGTTTTTTCTAATAAGAGAGTTGTAGAGTTTTTAAAAAATTAATTGAATAAAAGCGATTTTTAATTTGATATTTTAAACATTTTCAAAAGGAAAGCACATGATCATTGAGAAAATGGTGGATCTATGAATTTAGGGCTCTACTCACTTTATATATATAGCTTTTTGAAAGAAATAGAGAAAGAACAAAAGCAACTAAATGAAATATAAATAAATAACTCATTTTATCTATAAAATATGAAGTGAGATTGCGTATAAATTTAGATTAAAATTACCTACTATTTTGATGATTTTTTGTTTCAAATAATACTATTATTTTATACAATTTTATTATTTTTTTCAAATAAGACGTATATACAATTGTTTGATAAATAACCTTTTGTCTTGAGTGATACTAATACATTGTGACTAAAATTTGGATAAAATTTAATAATTAAATTTGATGAAAAAATTAGAAATTTTTAATTGTGAGAAATTATATTTATTAAAAATATTTAAAAAATAAAAGCTAAATCAGTTTAATATTTATATCTTAGTATACTTTTTTCAGATTTATTTAAATTATGACTAAATATAAATAGATACAATTTTCAAAAATAATAAAGCTCAAATCTTAACTTTATTTAATCCCTTATTAAATTGCAACAAAAATAAGGACCAAAATATTTTTATTTAAAATTAAAAATAAGAAAATGAAAAAAATAAAAATAAAATCTAGAAAAGGCCTTTTGGAACTAAGTAAGGCCCTAATTTTCCCAAATTTGTCAAAGATTACCAAAATGTTAGTCTATCAATTTTTTTTTTTACTAAGCGTGTCAAACTCTCCATTCTTAGAAAGGTTAATAATTAATCTACATAACATTAAAAAATGTTAGAAAAATATTAGTTGATTTAAATAGTTTTTAATTTGAATTTTGTATGTGAAAAAAATAAATATTGTCAAAATTTTATTATTTTAAAAATTTATCAAACTTAAACTTTAAAATAATCAGAGTATGGAGGATTAGATAAAAAAAAAAAGTTAAAACAAGATTAATGGCGTAAGTAAAAGATTAAAGAAACAGTTAAAAATTCATTTTAGTCGGTTTTGGTCATTGCTTTACAGGATAACACAGTCGACAAGTCAAAAGAAAAGATGATAAAATAATAATAATAATAAGGTTATTTGCACGTTTCAACTTTGCTTTGAATTTTTAGAAAAAAAAAATTACTTTGAATTTCTGTAATAATTAATCAATTAATTTATGGTTAAATAAATACACCATTTATTATTGGCATTCAAACATTTATTAGATCCAGTCCAAAAGAGATGAGCACACTCACTATCAAGAAAGCTAAACCTTGCAAAAATGCGTCGCCATTAATCGTCTAACTCTCAGGCTGCATTAATTTCCATAGTTGATTAAAGAAAAAGAATTAACCTGCAAGTTGCGATTGCGGAGAAGGCGGCTGCTGCACCAAAAGTCTAACTAGACAAGCCAATGGCGGCCCCTACCACCAACCATCCTGTATGGTTTTCTCACCACCTTCAACACCGGCCGTACGCCGCTGAGATGCAATTCAATTGATTAATGTATTCAAATTAAGGTCTTAGTTTTAATTTTTATATGAAGTATTCTTGTACTATTTATTTTTTATATAGATTATAATTTATTTCTTACAAGGATTGTGATTTGTAACTTGAATTGATAGTGATATATTTGAAATTATAAATAATGTAATGATACATGTAATATTTCAAAAAAAAAATCATCCACACATAAATACATGCATATATGATTTTTTTACAAATGGAACCATTTAAATGTGTGTTTTATTTTTCACACTTTAATTTAGGTAGTTAATACCAACCAAAATAGTTTCTTACGTGGCAGTTCAATTCTATATTTCCATCTCTTATAATTATAACAGGAATATCTCTATAAAATAAAAGTGTGTTTTCTTTTGGCAGCAATATATAATCAAAATCTAATTAAGTATTTGGAGTACAATTTGCTACATTTCTAGAGTTATGGGTTGAAAATAGCCTAATGAGTTAAATTTATTAACACTTGGAATAAGTACAACATTTTCTCATACTAAAAAAAAAAGTGCAACATTTTCTTTTAACACATATATATATAGTATGCTTTTGGAGTCATCAAAATATTTTATTTGTTTTGCAACCCTAGCAAGTAGTTATGTGCAGTCTTTTTCTTTACATTATTGTCAGTGTCATTTGAATGTTTTATTTGTTTTATAGGAGGAGAGCATCACTGCATTATTTACAGCTACAATCTAAAATATCTCTAGTTGAATTTCAGTCTACCTATGGTTAATTTCAACCGACATATATGGTGTACTGTAATTTTTTTTTTTAAATTAAAAGTGTATTATGGACACAAGAAGATGTCTTTTTTTTTTAAAAACAATTCCCAGAAATCAAGGAATTAGAAAGTTAGCCAAGCATCATTTTTGTTGTAATGTAAGGCTAGCTGCACACATTGTCAAACACAGTCTTTTTTATTTTTCCTCTTCTTGTGTTGTATTTGAAACATTGAGAAGACACCCATAATTGGTATATTGGATTGTTCTGTACAAACAGAAATGATATTTTTGTGGGCAATTATTCATGCTCCATTATTTTCTTTTATGAGAGACAATTGCAAATTCTGTGGCTTTTAATTAGCTGAAGAGCTTTGATACAATAGCCAAAAGATCTATTAGCTAGATGCTGGGTTACATAATATAGGCTAAAATAATTATTATTTTTTAAATAGTTCCACTTTCATCCAAATTAATAATAGCAACAAATTATTTTAATCTATACATAAAACAACTATTGATTCTTTTTTTTTTTTATTTACAAATATTGATGAAAATAAATAATTATTTCTATAACAAAGAAAAAAATAACAAAAAAGAGAACAAACAGTTATCCATTCATAAATACTTTTATCTTTTTTTCGAACAATAAATTGAGATTTCATTAAAAAGAGGAGAAATACAAGAAATTATATAGATTACAAGAGGATATATAGATTACAACAACTATTAAAAAATATGTAATGATACTCATATCATTACATATTTTTTTGAGTAAATAAATATGTCACAGATGGTGATGTGAATAGTATTCCGCAACCCGCATGAAATTATTAGATTATTTTATATACTTTTTAAATATTTTTTTAAAAATATAGATAGCAATTTGATAATTTCGTATAAGTCGTGATTCACAACGCACTATTTAATTTTCGTCCGTAACATAAATAATTACCCTTATATATATATATATATATATATATCGGTGCAACAACTGCATGAATAGAACTAGTACTAATAATATATTTTATTGCTCGAAAACAAGGGGAGGCAACAGTATGCTGGTTTTAATTATACAAGCTTCCTTGGAGGGAGTTGAACTTGAATGTTTGTAGGAAGGTTAGGGTACAAAGTTTGCCTTGGTGAGAGCAAGCAAATCGTACTAGCTATAATTTGTAATATATATTTAACTTTGAATATTGAAGATTTACAACTGAACCCCCCCAACAAATAAAAACCAACTTCTCTCCTTGGATAACCAAAATAGTTGGAAATCATTGAAGGATTATAATAACATGCGCAAAAAGATGAGTGGAGTGGAGTGGTGTGGCAGCAAAATGTGGTTAAAGAAGCATAATATATGTAAACTATTCGTCGACTAAAGCAGACTAAGCACTGATTTAACTACCTATTAAACATCATTAATTGACGAAAAGCTTTTGTTGGGTGTGTGTATGTATATATGTAATATATATATATATATATATATATATATATAAATGAGCCTTTTGGAAATGGTGGGTAAAAAAGATTTTTGCAAAAAAAGAAAGGAAAAAGAGGAAGAAAGGTGTTAAAAGTATGGTGGCATTGCGTGTAAGCCACAAATCACAAATGTGGCCAAAAGAAAATCAAAACCAGAGCATGTGACGCTGAGGTGGAAAAGGGGCTCAAGGACAAAAGGGTTGAACTTGATGCTGAGTTTATGCTCTAAGGAATCTCCCATCCCACCAAATATTTTTTTATTTTTTTCTCATTCTTTTGTTTTGCTTATTTACTATTATTTTTGAGATTCTCTTATATTACATATAGTGCACCCTTTTTGATAACTTGATAAGAGCTATCACTGCTCGATTTCTTTTCTTCTGTTTTCAACTTTTTTTTCCTTTTTTTTTTTAAAAAGTTTATAATAATATTGACTTTTGACAAGTTAAAAATTAAATTAATAAAATTAAATCATTTAAAATTTATCACTGTATTATTAAATTTTAATTTTTATTATTTTAATTAAATATTTAATTTTTATTAGTTTATTTTTTCAACTCATCCGAGTCAAAACTACTATATACTACTACATAATGTCTTCTTTCCCTTGGCAAATTGTAAATTGAATCAAAAGCCTCTTATAAAAAGACAGGTCGACCTTTCTTTTCAATGCAATTTGCCAATTAATATTTCATGTTGGACCCAACAAATCTACATTTGTAGGTTAGGGAATTGCATAGATGATAGATCCCCACTCACTCACTATCGAAGACAACAACTTATAATATTTAAATTCTTCTAAGAAAATAAATATTGAAAAAAAAAGAAGAAATATTAGAGAACTTCAGAAAGAATCCAATGGAAGTTCTTGTTTTTTTCCCCTATTGCCTTAGCCTATACTTGACACATTTTTTTCCTTTACTTTTTCTGTATATTTTCCTTTATTAATTGCTTCATCTATGATCTTCTTGTCTTCTTCAAATTTCAATTTTCTATATAAAATTATTCATATTACTATTTTTCATATTTTTTTAACATTATTATTATTACAATCAAATAGTATTATAAAATAAATATTTTCATTCATACACACAATCAATAAATTTATAACATATAGTACACATATTTTCATTGTTAATTGTAAAACAATCGTAGAATATGTGCATTACAATCAACGATTGCGTGTAATATTTTGATAATTGTAATAAATTTTCTTTTGAAGTTATATTAAATTTATCTAAATGAAAATAATATTTCAATTGATCAAGTAATGTTTTATAATAGAAGCAACTTCATTGCAATCAAATCCCATCACAAGTAATAATACGATCTCAAAGTACATACACGTTATGCATGTATGTACCCATGGACTGAGGTCGAATGTTTGATCACATCTTTGTAGATATATAGGTGTGGGCGTGTTGAGTTGTGTACTTTGCTAATTGTTGGAAATGTCAGAACCTATTTTCAGAGGCTTTTGCATCCCACTTGTCACCCATTTAACAAAAAAGCTTTGTACAACCCTTTCCTGTGGTGCTAAGGAACTGCAGCTACAGCAACACTCTCTAATCAGAAAAGAAAAAAGAAAAGGCGATTGGCATTGGCAGAAGAACTACTGTTGCAAGAAAAGTAAAAAAGAAAGAACCAAAAAGGTTTTAACTTTGCTAAAAGCCATGTAATTCACCTACGTGTCTTTGACTAATAATTAATAAAACTTTCCATTTCCAGAAAGTTTGAATCTTTAAATGTGCAGACACAGAACCAGAGGCCCTCCAACAGCAGCCAATGAGGATTAACCTTAGATACCCCTTAATTGTATTGTTTTGCCAATCATAAACCCATTAAAATCTAGCCGTTCGTTGTGATCTTTCTTTACAAGAGGGGAAAAAAAACTGAAATAGTATAAAGAACATGAATCCTAGTAAATAATGATCATCGAAGTATCAAGGATGATGGAGACTTCTCCACTAAAAAATTATAATAAAACAATAAATTGATGGTGACTTCTTGATGCACTCTAAATAAAAGGCCATAACTTGCACTGGGGGTAAATCATTTGATGCAGACCTAAAAAGAAAGAAAATTTGTCAAAATAAAATTAATGGATTGAGACTCTTAATTTCTAGTGATCTATGGACTGATTCAGCCCTCTTATGTCTTTTTAGTTGCTGCCCAAATGCACTTAACCATGAATTTGCATAAAAGAAAGTTAAGAAACCATGAATATTCTCATCTTTTCAAACATTAATTTTTGTATTGAATTTATTAATAGATAACCGTTTTGACTTTCAAACATTAATTTTTTATTTAATGTTTTGAGTTTGAATAATAATATAGACAGTTATGTTAAATTAGTTATTAGAATTTTTTTGATATTTTTATAATTTTACTTGAATTAAATAAAATTAATTAAAGTGCAATATATTTTGAATATTCATAATTAAAAAAATAAGCATGATATATGAACCATATGAAATACATTTCCTAATAAAAATTTAGGTTATTTTGATTAGAAATGAGGTGAAAGTTCCTTTTATTATATAGTTTTCTCAATAGATATGACACATTTCTCACTCAATGGATGCCAAACCACACTTAGATTACTTTCTACAAATTTGTGCTTTTAGTAGCAATGTATGTGACAATAGCGGGCCTTGAATCTGCATCCACAACTTTCCATCTAAAAATAAGAAAATAAACAAATAAATTTCTTTTTTTTTTCTTTTCCTGTCCAAAAGAAAATTAAAGTGTCAACAATTCGCCAAATTATTTTATTTTTAAAATAAAAGGAAATTTTGTTAAAATATTAATTTTATTAGGTTTGATCCTCTAATTTCTTTAGTTCTTCCTTTTATATCATGTCATGAGATTATTTTATTATTTTATTTTCCTTATTTTTATATTTTATATTAGTAAAAATTTATTCTTGTTTAAATGGTATTTTGAATTTGAGTTATGGTATATATAATCATATTAAATTAGTTTAATAAATTATGAATATTCATGGTTGAAATAAAAAAATTATTTAATATTTAAATAAAAAAATTTAAGTTATGGTATATATAATCACATTAAATAAGTTCAGTAAATTATAAATATCCATAGTTGAAATAAAAAAATTATTATTATCATTTTTTACTTTTCGCATTAGGTGTCTTGAGAGAGCCTCAACTGTAGGAGGCACCTTTAAACTTGTAGCACATTCAAACTAATCCTTGCTTGACTTGGGCAGGACTCTAAAGGGAGGCAAAAATCTATCTCCAAATTTTAAAGTGACAACGTACCCAGTGTTTGAATTCGAGACCTCTAGTTAAGTTGGAAGCCAACCCATCCACACCTTTTTATGTAAATAAAAAAGTTATTTAATATTCGAATAAACTTACATGCAGTATAAGTAATTTACAATGTGAAATAAAATTAAATAATTTTTTTACGTTTAATATGTGAGTTAATTAATCATATGATAAAATATCTCCCATTAAAAAATATAATCTAAAAAGCAAACTGAAATTATATTTTAATCCAAAGTGGGGGAGTTATTTTTTATTAGTAAATATGGATCATGTTCATAAGTCTAAAATTATAAAAGTTATTAAATAAAGCTGTTCAAAAAAAAAAAAAAAAAAAAAGACAGCCAACAAGAAATGAAGCCGACCCACAGGCTGTAAAATCAAGTTGCTGACTCGCTAAAAGCCAAACCAGTTAGGCCAGGTTGGCCCAGCCAGGACTTGCCGACTGGCCCTTTGGTTGGTTTGCCAGTGGTTCTGCTAATAAGTTTACACCTTCCAAAAAGGATTTATGTCACTATACACAGTAGTTGGTCATTCAGGACAACATTTTTGCTTTACAAAAAACACTGTGCCTTAAAAGCAACTTCTCTTCATATGATTATTTAATTTTTTTTAATTGTTTTTCTAATGTTTCCCAATTCCTAGAACCCCCACATGAGACCCATTTCTCATGAATTAAAAAAATCCTGTTCTTTTTGGGGCGTGCATGCATTTGGAAGCGCAGCAGAGCAGTAATTTATTTTTCTTATCAATGCAATGCTTTTCAACTTTGATTAGTATAATCTTTGTAAGCAGAACAGCTAGTTAAATGCATGCGTGCATATATATGTTACTCTGGATAATGATTAACGCACCCTTCACTCCTCATCTGCCTAGCCGTAGTCAAAAGGAAAAGTCCCTATCCATATTATTATCAAAAGTCTTATACAAGCATAATGCACATACACTATAGCTGTAGTTGATGATAGAACCGATTCTGGGAAAGAACAGACTCTGCCCCATTGATTCACGTGATCCACCATCGCATTTGATTTGTGAAAAATTTCTTCGTTGTTATCTTAAGTGATTTAAAAAAAAAAAGTTTATTTGTCGGTTAATCATTGATGCTCATCCTGATATGTTGAGTCCTTTTCAGGGCTGAGTTTTAAAACTGGAGTTTTGAACTATAATTTAACAAGAGATATAAGATTTGGTTTATAGATTATCAAGAATGAAGTAAATGAAGATCAGGCACACGAGTGAAGAGGATAGTGTAAGTAGAGACTTGTTGGGCTAAATAGTTGGCAAACGATACCTTAGGCATAGCCCAAGGAACTCTCGTTAAGAACCCAACAAGGAGAAAGTTATGGATTTAGACTTGCAAGATAGAAATAGTGATGGGTCATCAGTTTTCCACTATGAAGCTTGCAGACTAGCGCAGGCACAGCAACACTTGCATTAAGTTCTTATAGAACCAAGTAGATGGGAGCATGATAATGACCACGACCATGAAAATTTAATGCACTTCCTCGTTTAGCTGGGAGTGGTGATGGATGGATGGATATTTGGAGATTTTTATTTACTCGAGCAAGCGAAGCAATGCGTGGATACGAATCTTCGTTGAACAACCACCAAATGCAACACTGTCCGGTATAAGCTGGAACGTGCTGTGCCTGTACGTCAAGGACCACTTCTTCGCATGCATCAGCTGTCGTCGTCCAAAGTCAAATCGTTCACGATGACCATCCAGTAAAATAGTAGGAAAAAAAAAAACTCGAGAATACGACATAGATGGTCCTGAGATAAATTGATAAATATCTACACAGAGTCTACTAGGCAAATGGCAAGGAAGACCATTTTCATAGTTAACAATTTGTGGACGGCATTAAGAATTTCATTCATTTTAATTTACTCCCTGTCAATTTTTTTTTTATCAATTTATAATATTTTTAGGTGTTCAAAGTAATAGACACTTTTACACTCTTGTTTTATTGAAAAATACAGATAGATGAAGGGATTTTTTTTTAAAAAAAACTAGAAATATAGTTTTTTTCTTATAATATTATTTTAAATATTTATATTCAAGTTAAGACATGCGCATCTAAATTTTAATTTAGGAGCACAAAAATAATAAAAGCTGATAATAGTTTTTAGAAATAGATTAGTTTGTGAGGCTAAATGGCAATGATCAACCAATGAAATTTGAGGCCCTTTTCAAATTAATTTTTTTTATCAACAAAGAAAATTTCAAATTAAAATTTAGTGGATAAAAAGTTGAGATAGAGACAAAGTTTCATTTTTTTTGGTGACTAGAAATCAAGCATTATCAACAAAGTGCAAAAGGAAAAAGAAAAAGGCCCCAATTAATATACTTTTTGGGTGCAATTGGTATTCTCTTGATAGTTATATCAAGCCATCCAAAATCTAAAATGTTAGGTTTTGGTACGGACATGCTGAGGTTGGACTCCACAATTTCACCTCGCCCATAGTTGTTTCATATGGATATGGGTTTTAGATTTTCTAGTTTGCTTACGTTATCTTATCTACTATCTTTTATTCTTTTAACTCTTTCCATCCGAAATTTTTCTAAAAAAAAAAATGCTTTCCAACCGAAAAAAGGATCTTTAATTCAGGAACCATAATTGTCGCTATGGAGAAAAGCATCACATGCATAATTTATATACTGCCAATGATGGAGTAATCAAGTATTAATTTTTCTTTAAGAGTATTTATGAAATGTATATTTTAATTTCTACAATCGTCGATTTAAAAAGAAAATTATTATTTTTTATTATACAGTCTATTAAAAATTAAGTCATATAATCTCCTATTAAGTTATATATGACCATAAAATTATTTTTAACTCGTTTTATTTTAATATTACGTTGCACGTAAAATTTAAAAACTATAATGAATGTGAATTGTAAAGCATATGTAGTTGCCAAAAGGGAAAATTGCATTGGGAATTTGCCGAGTTGTCTTTTCAAGCTAACTAATTATTAGGTGGGTGAGAACATTAATTTTGTAATAAATTTTTAATATATATACTTTTTTTTATCAACGATAAACATAAAATATATTAGATTAAAATATTAGTACATGGATAAAGTCTAATACATGTGGAAGGGCTAAAACATGGATCAACATCAGAACATAGATTCATACATGGATCAACATCAGTACATGGTCCAAGACCATTTGATCTCAACTTAGGGTTTGTAACCTTAATGAGTTGAGTTAATGTTCATGAACAATAGCATCGCCTTGTAACAACAACGGCGGCAGCAACAACAACATGAAAGACAGAGATCTGGTGCTCTTTATCTGGTAAGACAACCTTAAAGTGATGATGTTATGGACATTGAAGGAACAGTTGGAAGTTGCACTTCCCTTCCATCAGGCACTGGGTATTAACCCACACAGCAGCAGTCCATACGTCTTCCTTCGTATGATGATATGAACACATAATCCAAGCAAAACAAAAGCTAGCAGTAGAGTTAGTAGCAGCTTGACGCGATTCAACAGTCCAGGCAAAATAAAGAGTTTTACTTCGGCTTAAGCGAAGTTTGAGAGAAATAGAGGCAGCAAGGTCTGTCTTTGAGTGGTTATCACTATCGTTTGACAGTAGAGATGGTGATCGGGATCTGGATCAAGAAGGGAATACCATGGATGAGTTGGTAACAAAGCTAATGGAAGGTGGTTAGTTATAAATCGGGTGGAGGTGGGAAGGCCATGGTGAATCGGGTAGTGGTAGTGGGAAAGGGTGTGGTAGGCTGAATCATGGTTGAAATGAGTTAGTTAAGTTCCAACCTTGTAAAAGACTATAAAGCAGCAGAAGTTGCACCAAAACGTAGACTTTAGCCATCACTGGGCAAAGTACTTTTTCTCTACTGGTTGAGAGAAACCAAAGAGCACTAATATATATACTTGTTGACCTTAGCAATGATCAATCTTAATTTTAATCTTAACAAACTTAATTTTGAGCATTTAATTTTTTTTGTTTAAGTGTGTATAAGTTAGGACTCAATTGAAAGTCAAAATGATCACAACCGGGATCAATAAGTATGCTTTTGGGCTGATTCGACCTCTGAGATTCAAGGAGCCTTTTGGCATCCTTAGAGCATTATAATGAGAAAGTGATCCTCTTCATATTTGAATTAGACATCTTAAACTTTCTGAATTGAGCTTACTTATCAAAATCCAAATTCATGTGGGTTTGCAAATCTTCAGTCAAAGTCAGTATATGCAGCTTTCATCTTAGGTTGCATAGCTCTTAGTATTTCAGCAATGTCTTAAGCTAAGAAAGTCCAATTGAGGTTATTAAAGTGAAATAGAAATATAAGACAAATATATACAAATTTCATGAAGAAATCTTAGGCTGATTCGATCGTCTTAAAGGGCTAAAGTCAAGATCCCGACCGGGACCATGCAAATCCTGACCGGGACCAAATTTCACCAAAACTGAAGAAAACTTCTAGTACATATCCTGAGTGAATGTCCTAATTGGACCAGCACAGAGTTCAAATACAATGGCTATAACGGATATATTTTTGAATATCCCAACTGGGAGCAGAGTATTTATAGCTCAAAAGTCCAAATTTCACTCAAAAGGACTTTGAATTTGTTGGAAACAAAATTATTATTTCTAACAGCTATAATTGAATTGCTCAAGTATAAATATAACCTCTGAAGATCATTTAGAGTTTAAGAAACTTTTTTATTCATTATATACTTCAAAGCATTCAATTAAGCTAAAAAATTCTCTTTAATTCATTCTTGTATTTGATAAACTCTCGTGAGAGTTTGGTAAGTGTTAGAATAGAAATTCTTATTCTTCCATTTTCTGAGATTTAAAAAATGGGAAGTGAGGTTCTATTCTAAAGGAATTAGTTTAAGTGTTTTGCCATTAAAACACTTGGGAATTAGTTTTAGAGTGAGCCTTGAAACTCTTGTTTGTAAGGTTGTAAGAGTGAGCCTTAAACTTTTGTGTATACTCAATCTTGTGAATAAGATTGTGGGTGATTGAAAATCCTAACTTGGGGATAATTTCAATGGAGACGTAGGATTGTTGAGAATCTGAACTCCTTAAATTCTTGTGTTGATCATTCTTCCTTCTTAACATTCTTTTAATTCTTGCTTATTTGTTTTTAAGTTTTGATTTTTATTTGATAGCGCTATTCACCCCCTCTCTAAGGCTCTTTCATTTGGTATCAGAGCTTGAATTCTAGGAACTTAATTACTAGAAGTCAAGATCATGGGAAGTGAATCTCAAAATATTTCTTCTCTTAGACCATTTTTTGATGGTAGTGACTACCCTCATTGGAAGTTCAAAATGGAGTTCTATCTTGATTGTGATTCTATCAAACTTTAGGACATTATCTGAAAAGGTTGGGAACCACCCAAAGCCATAGTTAATGGTGTAAAAATTGAAATTGATAGAGATAATTGAAACGTCATTCAATAAGAAGGGAATCACAAAAATAAGAAGGTTGTGATTAATCTAGTCTCTTCCATGACAAGAGAAGAAAGAGGCAAGCTTCAATACTGTACTTCTACCAAGGAAATATGGAAAACCTTGGAAAATCATTACGAAGAAAATGTTTAAGTTAGAAGTAAGAAGGTTCAACTCCACATGTATGAGTATGAACTCTTCAAGATGAAGCCTCAAGAATTAATCACCGAAATGACCAATCGCCTTAATCCTCTTATCACCACCCTCAAAAAGCTTGGTAAACATTTCGCTAAGGAAGAAGAAAATAATAAGATTCTAAGAATCCTACCTAAGAAGGATTGAGAATCTCGAGTTACTTTAATTGAGGAAGCTCAAGACCTTGCTACTCTTTCAATCGACATGCTTATTGGAAAGTTTCTCTTCCATGAGCTTACAATAAAGTAAAGAGGTGAAGAGCAAGAAGAAAAGGAAGAGAAGAAAAAGATCATTGCATTAAAAGCTTCACAAAATGACAATAAAGAAGAAAACCTTAAAAATTCTAGTGATGAAGATGGTGAGATTGCTATGCTCACAAGAAACTTCAAGAAATTCTTAAGAAAACAACATACCTCAAGAACAAGAGACTTCAACAAGAAGTATAAAGGAGAAGGTAAGAAGAAAACAAAATAAGTTACTTACCCTATCATAGGCCTTCTCCATATCAAGCTTGAATGCCATAAAGCTCTTTAGCCTTTTTTTTTTTACTTTTAAGGCCATGGAAAGCTTCGTGAGTTACAATGATACTTTCTGGATACTTCTATTTGGGACGAAAGCAGTTTAGTATGGAGATATTAGTAGGCTCAACCATTTCCTAAGCCTGTTAGCCAAGATCTTCACTATCACTTTGTATAGGAAATTATAACAACTCATGACTCATCAATCCAGTCTCAAAAAAATTTCGAACCAAAACCATAACATCAGCTTTCATTACTTCCCAATGAGTTTGATAACATCAGCTTTCATTACTTCCCAATGAGTTTGATAAAACGCACCTGAGTATCCGTCTGGTCTGGGGGCCTTGAGTTTACCCATTTGGAATACCGCTGCTTTGACTTCTTCTTCGCTAATTGGAGCCTCTAACTCTTGGTTCATTTGATTAATCTGTACAACCATTCAAAGAATTCCTAGACTTCAGTTCTGATCCGTTGCTCATTTGTTACCCAACCTGCATTTTCTGTTTTTAGTCTAATCAATATGTTTTTGGCTCTTCTTTGCAAGGTAAACATCTGGAAAAATCTGGAATTTTTGTATCCTGATTGTAGCCATTGGATCCTTGAGCGCTGCAACCAGTGTTATTCCTCCATCTTCCAGAGTTCGTTCATTTAGTGTTTGAGTTTTTTCTCCTCGATGCGTTTTGCCTCGTTAAAGTTCCTTTCATTAAGGTCGTTTATTTTTCTCTTGAGCTCTTCTATTCTTTGTTTTACACTCCCCATATTTCCTTTGTACCACTGCACTAAAGCAACCAAGCATTAGTTCAGCTTTTGGAATATTGAATAAGGTGAGCTTTGGTGATTCCTTCTATCCCATACTAATCTAACAATTTCTTTGCAATCCTCTTCACCTTCCCATTTCGTCTCATACCAAAATCTCGCATTCTTCCTTTTATGCTTCCACTGTAGTCGAGTGATAATTGGCTGATGGTCAGACGTACCATAGTTTTCATGAAGAACTTGAACATTTTCGTACAATTCCAACCATTCTGGTGTTGCAATTGCCCTATCCAGTCTAGCTTTAATTCTTGATTCCTTCGTTTGTCTATTATGCCATGTAAATCGATCTCCTATGAACTCAAGTTCCAGTAGATTATTTTGTTCCATAAAGCCTTTAAATAAGGAGGCTTGGGACCAGCTGCACCCGTTTCCACCTTCCTTGTCTCTGTAATCCCCATACATGTTAAAATCACCAATTATTAACCATGGCTTTGCATAATCCAAGGTTAGATCCTCCACCTCCTTCAACACTTCTTCTCTATCTTGTCTATTTGGAGCTCCATATAGCCCTGTAAAATGCCACTCGCAACCATTGTTGATTATCGCATCAAAGAAGTTCTTAGTTTTCTTGCGGATTTGAATCTTCCAATCCTCGTTCCACTAGATTGCTAACCCCCCACCCCCCACCCCCCACCCCAATTTACCTTCTGGATTCATGTATTCTCCGTAGCTATATTTGTACCTCTTTCGGAGCTCTTCCATTTTCTTGTCTTATTGTTTAGTTTCTATTAGAAAAATTAGATCTGGTTTGTTTTTCCAGATGAGGTCTTTCAAATATCTTTCTGTGGGTTTGTTCCCTATACCTTGGCAATTCCAAGATACTATGCTCATTGTGAATAAGAGAAAAGAACGAAGATGGACAATGAAAGGAATAGAAAAAGGAGTTGGAGAGAAGTAAATCCTACCCTCACCGGAGAGAGGACACTGTGAAGCTAACTGGTTGAACTATAACTTACTCTCGACGGAGAGGACTACTTCTTTAGGAAGGACATTCACTCAAAGGAGATATATATACTTTTATGAGAAGAAGAAAAATAGAAATTTAATTAAAATGTATGAGTTAGATTAAGATATCCTGTGCTGAAATTGACAATTTTATTTGTAAAAACAAAAGTAAATGAAATTGTCACCCATTTGTTTCCGCCTACCAATATTGTAATGAAGACAAGTGGGTGACAATTTTTGAGATTACCAGTTAATATCATTTTATAGTTGAGTCGTACAACAATAATATGAAAATATTTATTAGTGATGTTGATTTAGTGACTAAACTCTTATGATATTATTTTGAGATCGAATCTAAATTCCTCCACTCCCAATTTATAATGGCGAAAAAAAATTTAAAGATACACATAAAATTTAGCAATTAAAAATATTTACATAATTATTGTGTGGTTAGTTACATAATTTTTCAAAAAAATATAGTGAGCCAATGTTATATTGATAATATTTACTATCATAATAATTCACAATGGGGCTCTTCGTTATTGATTACATGTTCAATCACATCTTCCTTATACAACACACATGATATACCATATAAAGTTGCTTTTTTGGCGTGTGGTTGTGCGAGCTTGAAATAATCTCAAATCTATGCTTCTTACCCAAAACATTTTACACTATAAAAGTTTTATTAACTCTAAATAAAATTTGCTATTCGAGGATAGCTAGCTAAGGAACATATATTTCCCCAGATTAATAGTTGGGATATGTGAATGCCAGCATGCACGTTGATCGGTCACAAAATAAAGAAGCTGTGTACGGTGGAGAACTGGACCTTTCCCTATCAATTAAACTTTGCTGTATCCCTATCAATTAAACTTTGTTGTATCTAGCTAATAGCTATGTATGACATGTGGGCACTTCCCTCAGTAAGTAGCCAAGCAATAAAATTTTGAGTTGTGATCTTTTCCTATAACTTACATTTTAAATTTTAAAGTTGAATTATGGTGTATATATTTATAATAAACTAGTCATTAATTTGTGCGTTGCGCAGACTGTAAATAATAAATATTTTAAAATTTATATATATATATATATATATATATATATTAATGTATAAATAACCATTGTAATTAAAATAAATAAAATATAATAAATAATAAGATAAAAATTAAAATAAATAAAATAAAATTATTTTTAAATTAAATTATCAAATTTAATCAAATATTTAGCTAACTATAAACTATAATAAAAAATTATATAAAAATCAATATACTTGGGGACAAATTTAAAATAACTATTGAAAGTAATTATTTTTATAACTATATTGAAGATAACATGTTGTTTGAGCATATAATGTTACATCATTAGAGAGTTAGGGTTTAAAAAAAAGGAAAAATAAAAAAAAAATTGAATTTGAGACTAAAAAAAATATTAAAAAAATTAAATATAATTATAACATTAATATTTTCAAACAAACTAATAAAACTATTTGATGCACACTAATTAGCATTGATTAGCTATACAATTCGATAAGTCTTTGTATACTAACCAATAGAAAGAACCAATACCTCTCGTCCTACAACTTTGAAGTACTGTAACAATACATTCCAACAAAAATAAAAACAATAAAATTATTTTAAAATTAACAGAATATATAATCACAATAAAATAAAAAAATAAAATTATTTTAGTAGAGAAGAACATACCTTATTTTTGAATATAAATAACAAAAAAATAGAAAAAGACTCAATTCAAAGATATTGAGTCAAATAGTAAAATTTACGTTAAATAAATAAAAGAGAAAGATGTATTTATGGTTAAATAGATGAAAGGTATTTTAAGTGAAATAGAAAACATAATTTTTAGTGGGGTAGGAGAGAGATATTTTAGATGAAATAGAATTATAGCGATTTAAATAAAATAAAATATTTATATTTTTTAATTAAAAAATACAAATTTTTAGAATTCAACACATAAGCGTTTAGAGCTAAATATTGAATTATGAGGAGGGGTACATGTCAAAATTTGGGTTCATTGCCTTTGAAGCTCAACATTTAATATATATATATATAGATTAATTAAATTTTTTTTTATCAATTTATAACTAGTAAATTATATTTTCTCCTGAGATTAAATCTAATTCACATTTTTCTCCTTTTATTTGAAAATAATTTTTTTTTTATCCTTCAATTTTCATTCTGTTAATATTTAAATTTTTTTGATAGAATTTCAATGAATTTCTTATATTAAAAAACACTTAAATCCTTCTATTTTATAAAAATATACAATTTAGTCTATCTATTTTAAAAAAAAGTACAGTTTTTTTAACATCGTGTTTCATTGAATTTAAATCAACAAAGGCATAGTACAAAATGGCAGCCAACTTAGCTAGAGGTTTACAACCCAAATGGGGATGAAGGGAAAAAGTATGATTTGCTACCCATTTAGCTGCTGTATTTGCAGCTCTTTTAACAAACAAATAGAAAACATTATTTTCTGACTAACAATTAATCTAGTAGCATGAACAATGGCATGAAATTCCCAAGGAACTCCCTAGGTTGGCTTCTTCAAATCTTCAATCAGCAATTTAGAGTTTGTTTCAAAGAGTAATTGGTGCTGATTTCTTGATTTAGCCAACATGATATCAACAAACAAAATTTTAACCCCTCCAACCAAAGTAAAATACGTTGCTCTTGAAACCAAAATCCTGCTTTGAAAATTCCTATTTCAGCCCTTACAATCATTGCCATGGTTGCCATTTTTTCTTCTTGTCTGAAGCTAGCATCACTGTTGATTCTCGAATTGATTCCAGTAACACCTGGAGCTGGAGCAAGCCAAACAGAAAAATCGCTTAGAAGTTATCGAACTTCTACTCACCAACTTAGTCGGTGAAGGAATACTCATATGAGAATTTCAGAGGATAAAAGCTTTAGGTATGACCACAAAAAAACTGATATTTATGCCTTCCAAATCCAAACAAAAGTATAGTTTAATCCTTTTATTTGATAAAATTAAATAATTTTATTTTTAATTCTAAATATTAAAATTTTAAAAGTAATTACTTTTGCAACACTTACATATATTTCTATAAATACTTTATAATTAAAAACCAGATCATAAATTTAATAAATTCATTAATTTACTTAATTTTACTTTAAAAACCAAAATTATTCAAATTTTTAACTTGATTTCAACAATTATAATTTTTAGAGTTATTAAAAAGAAAATTAATTAAACTAATTTTAAAAAAGTTAATGTAAAAAAAAATTGATAAAAATTGATTATTTAATTTTTTATTTAATATATAAAAATTTATAAATATAAAAGCTTGTTGATTTTTTGAAAGGTAAATAATATTAATATTTTTATATTAATATATTTATAAAACGTTTTTATGAAGCATCATGCCACTTGAATTAAAATTCGAAAGTTAATAATGTTGATTAACTTATTGCTAACGTGTTTGATAAATTATATATTTTCAAATAGATTTTGCACATAAATACTAATATTATGTTGTTCCTGTTATATTTAAATATTAATTAATCATATATTTTTTTTCCTTCTCAATTTAGACCTCATGAAAAATATCTTCGAATTAAAATTATTTTTGGACCAACCAACATACCGCGTGCATTATCTTTTTTTTTCTTTCTTTGTTTTATTAAGAATATGTGCATATCATGATTTTTCATTGATTTTCTTTTATTATCTTTTTATCAAATGATAAGAACAATTAATTTTTTAAATTCAGTAGAGTACAAGGACAAAAATGTATTAAATCCTTAGGATTTGGCATCTTCTCCGGGTTCGGAGTTCGTTTACTTAAACCTTCATTTTTCTTTATAAAACTCCATTTTTAATTTCCTGTGCATTGCGTGCTAAATTAAAGATAACACATCTGTTCCTTGAAAATGAAAAAAAAATAAAAAAAGAAAGAGGAGTATTAGGTACCATAATTGACTTAATGACCAAATTAATCCGAGATTATGGTTCCATTATTTATTTATTCATAAATAATTATCAGTATTATTTTATTTTTCAAGTTCTTGCTGCTTCCTTTCATGTTCCTTTCATACATGTGGGCCACCGTTTGACAAAAATAAATAAAAAATAAATATCGACGCAGCATTTCGGTGCATTTTTTTTTTCTGTTATGGCTTACAACTAGATGGAGGCTTTATCAGTCCTGTAATTTAAAACTTTGACCTAACATTTTTTAATTTTTTTAATATATCTGTATTTAAAGTGATTTAATTAATTCAATATTCAATGCGGATATAAATATAAAAGTGATAAAAAAAATTTAATAATTAATTTAATATAATTATATAAATCAAATTAATTATCACAAACTGTTTAAATCAGTTGGTAATAGAAGTATGTCATAATTTGAATTTAAAATGTCATTAAAGTGAGAATAATTCTTACCAACTGATTTAAACAGTTAGTGGTAATTATTTTTTTATTTCTTATATAATAACTTCCTTAATTTTCAATTTGGTATTAGAATATTGTTGTATTATGAAAAAAAATTTAAGATAAAATGGGACTTTAAAATATATGTCTTGCATAGGAGTTGAATTTTATAGATTAATAATTTATTTATATTATAGGAAGTCATTTTATGATGGATAAGATGATGAATGTATTGATTTTCAATAGATATAATATATATATTTTGAATGATAGAGTTTAGCTAATTTAATTTTCTATTATAAGAAGAGAGAGTAGGAGAAGGAATAGGAATTGAACTTTACTTTCAACATTTAAATGTTTATATCTTTTGCTATTTGAACTCATGAGACAATTTCCAATATATCATATTGAATGTTAAATAAAAAAATTAAAAAAAAATGATATTTTTTAATACTAAATTTGAATACCCAAACCAAAGTAACAATTGTAGCTATTTTTAGCTGTAATTAGTTTAGTAAACATAAACTGATTCTTATAGAAGTCATTTCAGTTGATTGTATTTATGTTTAATGCACTATATTAAATATTAAATAAAAAATTCGGAAAAAAAGAATATTTTTAATACTAAATTTGAATACCTTAAGTAACAATTGCAGCTATTTTTAGCTGTAATTAGTTTGGTACGTCAAACCAAACATAAACTGATTTTTTTTTTCAGAAAATAAAAACTATAGAACGATCGATATGATCACAAATCATTCAAGCCTGCATCACTCTTTTTGGTGACCTAACATACAATTAATTAAAACTATAATGAATTGTTTCCATTACCTTGGTCTTTTCTCGACATGGATCATGGATGTATGCGTGTCTAAGACTGTCCTTCTCGATTGATTAAGAAAAAGGAAGAAAAAAAAAAACATCAGTTGTTTATCACACAAAGTACTTTAATAAATGCATTTGACGTATTGATTGTCAGCTAAATCCCCGCCGTAAATTATCACTATATATACAAACCTCTTCCCATTGCAGAAAGACGTGCGCTAGTTTTGCTCATTTTCTTTCCTCTTTTTTTTTTTAAAGGCATTACAGGCTTGCTTGGTTTTCTTCAGAATTTTCTGGAGAGCAAGAGGGGAAGAAGATACAGTTGTATTGTGTGTATCTCTATAACATTGGTTTTATGTAAGCTTTGGGTGCTGAGAACTCTGCTTCTACTTGCTGATCTTCATCTTTGCATATTCTTTTGGTTCTTGGCGTTGATCAAGTTTAGAAGGTGAGTGTTTCCTGTATTTTCTTGATTTCTGTTATGTTTTTAGCTTTATGTTTGAAATGCCAAAAGTTATTTCTATTTTTGTCCGTTTGTTTGTCCGTAGAAATGTTACTACTGATGTTGTTGTCTTCCCATTTTCTAGGTGGAGTCAAGGTTTAAGGGTTTCTATCATTTTTCTTTCCATGTCCCATTGCTTCTGTCTGTGAATGCCCCTTCCAAATGAATCTAATAGTCATACATACAGAGCTCAATACATCTGTTACTTTGTTTGATTAAAAACACACTTTGCTGAACCGTGAAACCTCAAATAACTGTCTCTCAGGTGTCGCTGTTCTGTGATGGAAATCGTAGATTTGTCAAAGCAGGAGGAATCCCTTCCGGCACTCATCAGACACATCTCGTCCAATGAATTGGCCGGCTTTGATAGCATTCATGATAATGGTACCTCGAATAACGATCAGTACCAGCCAAGTGGCTTTAATCCTTTCAGCTCATCAGCTACGGTATGCTATAATCTTTTATCAAGTACTTATTTGCAAAAGAATAGACTATAATTTTAGTGACTACAGAAAGAAAAAAAATCGTAATTCTGGCCTAATTCTGCAGAGAATATTAGAGGGTTTATGTTAATTTCTTTTGTTCACAAAAGGGAAAAAATTGGAAAAAAAAAAAGTGTACATATTATGATGAAAGAATAACAATTTATTATCACATTCATGTTCCAGAGAGGAACTGAAACTGCTGCTTTTGAGAACTGCTCCCAGGATTCTAAACCCAGCAACCATCAAAGGATGCATTCGATTTCCATTAGCATGCCAAGTTCTCCAATAAGACACAGCTCAAAGAACACCAAAAGAGCACTTTGTGAAGAAAATGGTGAAACAGTTTTCAGCAATGGAATTCCAGTTTCTTCTGCAGCATCTAAGACTACCACAGATCAAATAAAATTTCTTTCTCAGCCTATGCCAAAAGGTTATGCAGTTGAGGGAGCAGTCAACATTGGTAACTTCCCTTATCATCAGAATATGAAAAAGTTGAAAGATAAAAGATATGATTCTTTCAAAACTTGGTCTGGGAGATTTGAGAGGCAGATATCACATTTGCGTGGGAAGCCACTTGAAGATCCACCTCAGGAATCGGTCGAGCATAGATTAGATAAGGATGCTTTGCCTGTAGATCGGTACTATGATGCACTTGAAGGTCCTGAATTGGAGAAACTTAGGGTATGTGCCTAATTACTTACCTCCAACTCCAATCCCAATGTTTTATCTGACTTCCGATTTCAATCCAATTCATATTTGTTACCTAATCTGTTCTGAAAAATTAGAGTAATTTACGTTGCTATTTTCACAGGTCTCAGAGGAGATAGTGCTCCCAGAAGACAAAACATGGCCATTTCTTCTCCGGTTCCCTATCACTTCATTTGGTATCTGTCTTGGCACTAGCAGCCAAGCAATTCTATGGAAAACCCTGGCAACCTCTGCCTCCTCAAAGTTTATCCACGTTAGTCCCATTATAAATCTTGTCCTATGGTGCATTGCTCTTGCTCTTGTAGTGATCGTCTCTTCCATCTATATTCTGAAAATTACTCTCTATTTCGAAGCAGTTCGTCGAGAGTACTACCACCCAATCCGTATCAATTTCTTCTTTGCACCGTGGATAGCCTTCCTGTTTTTAGCACTTGGAGTGCCTCCTTCGATTGCTAACAACCTACATGCTGCCCTTTGGTATGTTCTTATGACACCATTCCTCTGTCTTGCGCTTAAAATCTATGGACAGTGGATGTCCGGAGGGCAACGAAGGCTTTCAAAAGTGGCAAATCCTACAAACCATCTCTCAGTTGTAGGGAATTTTGTTGGGGCATTGTTGGGTGCATCAATGGGGCTGAAAGAAGGGCCTATTTTCTTTTTCGCTGTTGGATTAGCTCACTACATAGTTCTATTCGTAACTCTTTACCAGAGACTTCCAACGAATAAAACTCTCCCAAAGGAGCTCCACCCAGTATTCTTCCTGTTTGTTGCAGCTCCTAGTGTTGCTTCCATGGCATGGGCAAAGATTCAAGGATCCTTTGATTATGGATCGCGGATTGCTTACTTCATTGCCTTGTTTCTGTATTTCTCACTGGTTAGTCTTTGTTAACTTGAGCATCTAAAACAACGGTTTGAATTCTTACTCCAATCAATCTCTAACTATGTTGACGAATTTTGTAATCCTGCAGGCTGTTCGTATCAATTTTTTCCGCGGATTCAAGCAAGCATCTGATTCACAGTCTAGTTTTTTGTCCATCAAATTGCTGCTTATGCTAGGTTGTCTTACCTTTGATGCTTTTCCTGAACGTACAGGTTCTCATTGGCTTGGTGGGCATATACATTTCCGATGACAGGAGCTGCCATTGCAACAATTAGGTACTCAAATGAAGTCACCAATGGAGTAACGCAGACTCTGGAGGTCCTGCTCAGTGCTATTTCCACATTAGTAGTAACAGCACTGTTTGTAACAACAATAATACATGCATTTGTGCTCCGAGACCTGTTCCCTAATGACATTGCGATTGCCATTAGCGACAGGAAACCAAAACATTATAGTCACCAACACATTAAGTGGTTACCCCATCGAAGACTTTTGAGCTCAGAGAAAAAAGAGATTGAAAATTACTTGAAGTTCGCAACGTCAGAATCAGATCGCAATGACATTGAAGCTTCCATAGACCCAGCTTGCTCAGAAGATAGCAAATGAGTTATTTTTGATAAATTCCCGTTACAGATGGGACTTATGATGAGTTATGTCGTAATTAGTCTAGGAAATGCTTGCCATTTTCTTAAATCTTCAACTTGCAGCCATGCGAGGAATTCAAAGACTAGCAGTTTTGATGTAGTTCCAATGAGCTTGTGTTGACAAGGTAATGAAGGCTTATGCGGTAAGTTTGTGTACTGTATAGAAAGTTTGAAATGTATGCTAGTGTTGTATAAGACCAGTGCGAGTACTAATACTACTACAAGTGCTACTTTTTCCAAGATCATCATTAATTACCATTCTCATGTGATTGCAATTTTGCAAATACCTGAAAAAAAATTTCTTCTTTGTTGGTAATTTTTCCAGTACTTAAACGACCTGTGGTTCATGTGATCGGTTTTTGACTGCTGCCCGGAGTCTAAACGACAGGCATGTTGAGATCAACGGAATAGGCAATAGCATTTCTTGAAACGACTAGTCTCTGGCAGTGGATTTAGAGTCCAACTATGTGACACAGTGGGCTAAATGGGCTTTGAAATTCAAGGCCACTGAAAAAAAAGAGTTTTTATAAAAATGCTAAAAAAAAATAAGTAACATTAACATCAAATATTCCATATTTTAAAAATATTACATGAGTGTCTTGCAAAAAAATTACACGCATGTTCTTTTTTTTTTTTTACTTCCGTCCTTTTTTTTGTTCATCTCTGAACTCCTCTTTGTCCGCTCTCCGCACCCTTTCCAGCCAAGACAACGGCTCCAAATTTGGGTTAAATAGATTCAACCCACCACTTAACCGATCAAATCAAACCAAATCACATTTAATTAGCCACCTTCAGATAATTTCAAATTCAGGTAAATTAAATTAATCGCAAACAAACAAGCAGAAAAGCTTAATTAATTTCACAATTGTTACAGCATTTCTGAGAACAACAAGTGAATGTGTGGAACAAGGAGAAAATGAAGTGACTGTGGAGAAGGATCAAAGGTCAGATTGATTGTTCTTTTTTTTTTTTTTTGGTTTGAAACAAATTTGAGAAATTTCCCTTTTGATTGATTTTTTTTTTTCAAGGAGAAATTTCCTCAGTGGTTGCTGCGCCAATTCAGTCTTCGCTAACAATAACATACGCTCTTCTACTCCGTCGTTTAATTGGCTTTTCGCCCTCTCAAATTCTTCTCTTTTCATTCGGCGCCCTTTCTCTGGCTATGCAGCTGAGCAGTTCTCTGATGATGAGTACGAGTGCGATTTCGAGAACCATAAGGTTTTCCCCTTCTTGCAATTCAATTTTCCGTTTTTGTTGTTGAATATTATAGTACTGGAAAATAATTTGTGGGTTTGGGTTGTTCACGTCAAGCATCTTCCTTTGTGGCCAATGTTGACAAATGGAAATGGAAGCTCAACTTGTTATTACGTAGTGAAACTGACCAAGAAATTGTCTCCAAAGATAGAAAGGATAGAAGGGACCATGAACAGATTTCTAATCTTGCCAAAAGGATGGGACTTTACAGGTAATTTTAGCATTTGTTTTTTTTTTCTGATTAATTTCTGTTGCATTCATGGTATCATACATAACATGACTTCTGGCTTTGTCATTGCTCTCTACACTAGTGAAACGTGTGGAAGGGTGGTTGTTGCTAGCAAAATTCCTCTCCCTAACTACAGGCCTGATTTAGATGACAAGCGTCTCCAAAGGGAGGTAATGATTTATGAAACATTTGAATATTTTACATTCACATCCATGTGAAAGAAAGATGATTTCTTTCTATCATGTTTGCATTGTTCATATTTATTTGTCTGTTTTTGTAAAGGTGGTAATCCCCTTAAGCTTACAAAGGAGGGTAGATGGTTTACTAATGAAGATGTTGCTCTTGCTATTGGAACGGTGTGCTTTTCTTTGGCATTTTTAGTCACTGTTGTTGTAATTTGGCATGATATAATGGCCGAAATTGTTATTAATATTGATGAATGGCGCCAGTGGAGATTCAAACTAAACACCTCATAATTTTCACAAGTGACAGCACCAATCACTGTCTTTTACCAATCTGTTGATATTGATAATAAATAGTCAATTATCTTATATTTTTTTTTATTTTTGTACTAATTGCAACTTGCGTTAAACATTTTTTTATTGTATTCAATACTAATTTTTTTTTGTACTTTATAATTTTAATTTTTTAAAATTTTTGGTGAATAAAAAATTAAATTAATTAAAATTTTACCAATTTTTTTATTACCAATTTTTATTACACAACAAGTTTAAGAAATAATAAGAATGATACTTAAAAATAGTATACTTTTTGAATATTATTTATATATGATACAATAAAAACAGTATATTATCTGAATATTATAAGTATCTGAAACTCTAGACGGTATCTCAAACTCATAAATGTAGTATACTATATGAATATTGTATGCATCTGAAAATTAAAAATTGTATCCAATTCTAAAAGACAGTATATTATTTTACTAGTGCATTAATCAACCGATATATTAGATTAGTTTAATTTGAGACTATTATTTCAACTATTTTTAATTAACAATGTCGGGAGAACAAGTTTGGTGAAGGCATTTCATTTTTTTTTTCTTAAAAAAATATCAAAAGCTCTCATTCTTGGCACAAATTAAGAGCAGATTTTGTGGTTAGGAATTAGTATCTAAATTTTTTTTTAATATTTTAAATCAGTGTTTTATTATTTGAAAAATAAAAAGTTATATTTTGTTCAAAAAAAAAGTTGGGTCTATATTGTCCAATTGTATTAAAAGTTAACAGCAATTATTACTTAAAGTTTTTGTTACACAACAAACTTAAGAAATAATAAGAATGATACTTAAAAACAACAAATTTTTGAATCTTATTCATATATGATACTATCAAAACAATATATTATCTTAATATTATAAGTATTTGGAACTCAAAACAGAATCTGAAACTTAAAATAATATATTTTTTGAATATGATATGTGTCTGAAATTTTTTGAATATTATTCATGTCTGAAACTTAAAACAGTATGGAAAACTCAAAACAATATATTTTCTAAATATTATTCATATTGAAAACTCAAAACAGTATCTGAAAACTCAAAACAGTATCGGAAACTCAAAACAACATCTGAAAATGATAAATAATTATCTGAATATTATTCAAATATTTTTTTCCAACTAAAAGTATATTATCTGAATATTATTCTTATCTGAAACTCAAAATAGTATATAAATATGATAATTTGAGTAAGTATATATTGTTACCAAAATTATCAAAGAAATAGTTGACCTTGAGTAATAAATTTCAAATATAATTGTGTTCAATTAATTAAAATAAAATTATAAAAAAATAATTGATATATGCATATCAATTAATTTGAATTCAACTGCCCATCTTTTTTCAAATGCATGAAACTTGAAATATTTTTCATTTATTCTATTTTATTATTTGTATATTTTACTTTATTTTTCATGTATAAAATGAATAAAATAATAACAGCCTAATAAATATATATGAATATACAAATTTATATTTCAAAATATTTTCCTAGAACCTCAGAAACTTTAATTTTTTATTAAAACTAATATGAATTGTATAATTTAAATATGTTAATTATAATCTCTGAAATAGAGCATATCGCCTATATAACCAAAACCAAAACTTGAAAAAACTAAAAATTTAAAATTAAAAAAATAAGAAAAAAATAAAAAAATAAAAAAGAATAAAAACAGAGAAAATTAAAAAATAAATATAAGGATAAAATAAAAAATAAGGATAACAAAAAATAAAAAAAGAATAAAATGAGAGAAAATAAAAAAATAAATATAAGGATAAAATAAAAAATAAAAAATAAAAAAATAAGAATAACAGTGAATAAGAAAAAAATAAATGACTAAATGAAAGTTGAACATTTTACTGGAAACTAGTGAAAAAATTGGATATCGCAGGTATAATTAATGCTTAGCTAACATGACTATTACTTTTTGCCAGATGCGTCAGCATCCATGTCGGCATCCAAGTTATTTATGATGACCGAATTATGTGATGAGATCCTTTTGTGAAATTTATTCGAATAGTTTGAAGATTTTGTGGGATGAAATAAATTCTGGTGATTTAAAGGAAAATAACATACATTTTAGGTACCGGTGATATAATTAACCCTCGTGTGGCTCCCACCTAGAAGTTGAAGACTTGAGACAAAACACAAGCAAAACTCCCAATACTAATCATACGCGCATTTTACAAACGCCAAGGGTATGCATCATCATATATTTATTTTTAACAACACTATATTAAGTTATTTTTAATTAAAATTAATAAAATATAACATAATTAATTTTTATTTCAGTACACATATATTTTAAGAAAAAACCATTAGTTTGATCTTACATTTTTACTCAATTATCAATTAAATTATATTTTAAAAATTATTTTAATTTATTTCTTTAATTTTTTGAATTATATCAATTTTATTAAAAGGATCGAATTATATTTTAAAAAATTAATTTTAGATCTCTATAAAATAAATTTTACACTTATTAAATCTTTTATCTTCTTTTTATATAAGAAAAAAATAAAATGTACAATGACGATTTTAAATTTTAGTTTTACTAAACTTAAAAAGTAATTGTTAAATATTTTCATAAGTTCTTAACTTTTTTACTAAAAAAAATTTACTTCCCAATTTTCAGTCATATTATTTAAAATTTTTTCTAATAGGAGTCAAATAAAAAGTATGAAATGAAAAAGAAAATTTTTGGAAATACTAAAAATATTACCAAAAATAAAAATATTTAATTTTTCTGAAAAATATAAAAAAATAAAAAAATTATTATTATTTATAGTGATAGTTAAAATTACTTACTTTATATTTACATTTACATTTATATTTATATTAGTCTATATAATAAATTGATTGACAAGTTATAGCTCTTTTATTTTCTTATCTTTTTTCAATGATACATAAAAACTTAAAATTAATGTAAAAATTTAAAATTTAATTTTTAATTTTATTTCAAAAATAAAAAGATTAAAACTTGAGAATATTTTTAAAATTTTATTTTTCTTAAAAAATAAAATTGAAATAACTGTCAAATTTATTGTGTGGGAATCTAAAAGTAATTTTAAAAAATACAATTAGATCCTTTAAATAAAATTGGATAAAATTAACACAAATCGTAAAGTTAAAAGAGAAAATTAAAATAATGATGGCCACTAATTCAGTATAGAATATATCAATTTTTCATATTTTAATTGTGATTCTTATTTAATTTTTATGCATTTATATATTAAAAAATTACTATAATTAAATAAAAATTAATCTAATAGTTTTTAATTGTATTTGTATCTATATACACAAATATGTATACCATATAAGGATTTAGTAATATGTAATTTAATATAATCACAATTTTAGCTATTACAATTTTTATTATATTTAATCAAATATAATTTTATGGTACTTTTTATTTCTTATATTAATTAGAGATGTAAAAGAATTCTATATTCAAGAAATATATATAAAAAATTAAGTGATATATAGAAATAAAAAAATAAGATTTCAGAACAAATAAATTGATTTTATTTTAGAAAATAAATTTAGATAAAAACTTAAATTGATTCGTGAACTCAAATGATTAGATCCAAAAACTTATTTTTGACTTTTTGAAAAACAAAATAAAACTTAATTATTTAGTTTAATTTATCACAAATTGAGAGTGTAAAGCGCACTTTGTAATACCAATAATTTTATATAATAATTTTTTTATTTTTATTATTATACTAAATTTATTTATATTTACATTAATTATAAATTTTATTTAAATAAAAATGTATTATCGCAAGAAAATTCATTTAATTATATAAGTTCAGGGGCCAATTCGAGCTGTTTGCCTAAATGAAAACTATGGAATTTCCACAACATTCTTGGACACGCTCTACAACATACCCCTGACACATACTGACGATACCCACATGCGATTTATCCAATCACGATATACTCAAAAACTACATGCTAAAATATGATAAATATGTTATTGACCAAATATATATATATAATAAATATGTTCGTAACCATACCACAAACCGACCATAAACTAACAGTGTTAGTTTTTTCCCTTAAATTTTTGCAATTAGA
>CATIWM010554833.1:0-66885 GCA_949671775.1 Mallotus repandus
TTAATGTAAAATATTTGTATGTGTGTACGGATAAGTATAAACGTGTGTATAATAATTACATGTGACTAAAGGATGAAATGTATAATATTTTATGAGATATCATGATGTGTATTAATACTAAGTGTATAGGGTGTTACAATACTAGCACTAATTCTTGCAATTAATCTTCTTGGCTCTAATAAATTAATATTATTGCAATTAATCTACCAGCATCAATGAAACAATTCACAACCCATTTCTTATACCGCTCTACACCTCCACAAGTCCGAACCGTAATAGAATCCTTCACCTCCATAGGTCCGCTCTATCACCTTTAGCCACCGCAACCGCCACCTGAATGGATTCCTTCACCTCCATTGCAATTAATCTTCTCCACCACCACCGCCACTAATCAACCACCACCACCATTGATCACCATCTGAACTCGGTACAATCTTCCCAGTCGAGGATTGCACCTGACCATCTGAACTTTAAGCTACCACTCGAAAAAAAATTAGCACATTAAGAACAACAATTGTCGTAGCAGCAACAATAACAACAATAATCACAGCAACAACAGTAATAATCGCAACAATAATCCACTGTAAAAACCTAATTCAAAAAATCACAGCTTTCCCCTAAATCCCAACAATTATAAACCCAAACAAAAACCACAATTCCAACTATTAAAAACCCAATTCCTTCACCTGCAAAATCCAAGGAACTTTAATTCTCTCATTGCCGACAAGGAACTGTGAAGCCGCCGTCTTTTACACCGCCAACCACTACCCCTCTGTCTAGTAAACATCTCGTCTTCTCCGTCGTTGGCAACTGATTCTAAAGCCATGAACTGGTGGTAGTTGATGAAGGAGCTGTGACGGGGACACTGGTGGCCAATTTTTTGTAGATGACTTTGAAGGGCTAAGGGCGAGGTTGAAGGTTGCGGGAGCTAGGTGAAGGGCGATGAGCGAGGGCAGTGGTGTAAGAGCGGTGGGCGATAAAAAAGGAGTTGTGGTTTTTAGTTTTCATTTTTTTTGAAAGATTAATTATCAATTATTTTTTTGGATCATTTAATTATCAATTATTGGTATCTACAAAAAAAATTATTTATTATTAAAAATTTTATTAGTTAGTTTTTATTGATAAAATAAATATCAATATCAATAATATGTAAATTTCACATCAATAATAATTAAAAAAAGTAAATAACTCTTTGTATAAAGGGTAAATAAGTCTTTTTATATTAACTAACGGTGGGTTTTGACAGTAAGAAGCAAATAATAGATAGTGTCAAATCTAAAAGGGTTTTTAATTGACTTTTACAAATGCAAAAGTAGACCTATTATTTTGACCAAAACCTCTTAGCAATAGTAAATTACCCAAAAAAATTATAATGACAATTAAGACGTTTCAGCTTTTCATGAACATACTTTAACAGTCCAATTGAGGGCACTGGCGGTGGTGTCTTGAGCAGCAAAAAGCACTCCGATAATGTTATCAGTGATTTGACCATCAGGACTTGTCCATGTTCATCCTTTGAGTTCAACAGGCAACCAAAAGATTATTATCAGGTAATTTTTTCTCATTTCTTTCACTGATTATATTACTAAGAATCTAATTTAGCCTCTTCCTTGCCTACAGATAAAACAACATATATGCCAAGAACACAGGTAAGAAACAAATAAAAAATACATTAAAAATAAAAATCCGATGAAGGAGACCACATATCGACAACAAAGCAAGAACCCATGCTACCTATCAATTAAAGAAACAAAATCTATCTTAATTTTTTTTTTGTTTGCTGCACACAAAAAAAAAAAAAACCCAAAAATCTGAAATGAACAAAAAAAATTATAGTGTTAACCTGAAAGAATGCATGCAAGAGATTAAGCATGAGAAGATCCAATAATAAAAATAAACAAATTCTTCTAGATCATAGCATAGCAAATCATAGCAAACCAATTTCTTTCAACCAAAAAAAACATACACACCGAGAGACCATATGCAAATCTTTCTTTTCTCCATTTGCCCAAACCAAAAGAGAACACATGCACTAAAAAAAAGATGGGAAAACAAGTAAATATTGTGCAACTAAACAGCGCAAAATCTATGAGAAGGGGGAAAATTAAACAACGAAAAACACGATCTTCATTGTTCTACCAACATTAAAAGAGCAGGAAATAAAAAAAAATTAGAGCAGCAGAGGTCCAAGAAACCATTTACAGAGTTAGAGAAGGAGACATTCGCCTGTGCATTAAAAAAAAATTTAGTGGGTGTTTGTTTTAGCTGTTGGGATGCAGTTGTTGGTTAATTTTTTTTTAAAATGAGTTGTTAGTTGTTCAACCCCCAACTGGTCCAATTCGTATAAATTCTAATTTGGAGCTTTTTATGAACAACTCTCATATATCCAAATAAAATTACTTAATTAACCTCATCTATTTAAATATAATTACTTAAATATCTTTATCTTTTTAAATTAAACTAATAGCTATATTTTTTTATGTTAATATATATATATATATATATAGAAACACAAATAAAAGTATTAGATTTATATTATTATTATTATTATTATTAGTATATAGTTTTATTGCATTTAACCATATATACACACAAAAGATATTAAATTATTATTATTATTATTATTACATTTAAACATATTATTTTTAATAATTAAAAATTATAGATGCAAAGTATTTATTAAAATTAATATGTATAATGAAATACAATTCAACATATAAATAAATAAATTATAATAAATGTAAGATTTTAAAATTTTAAAAAAATTAATTAATATTTATAATAGTCATTTAACACATAAACATCATTTGCTGTAAATGATTTTACTAAACACATAATATTAATCAGCTATCGGCTAACAACTATCAGCAATAGCTGAACCAAACAAGCTCTTAATCAAAATTAGTGATATTAGGCTTATTTCCTTCTAAAGAGAAAAAAAAAAACTGAAGAAGAAGAAAGGGGAAGAAGAAAGAGGAGGCAGTTGTGGAGAATAATTGAAGGGGCAGCAACTAAAGTGTGTTAGGGTTTAGTATAAACAAACCGAGTAAAATGGCTAAAAGGACCATATTTAACGGCACTGTTTTGAGTGGGAGGAGGAGCATAAACGTCAACCAAGAAAACTCCGTCGTTTCCTTCTCTAGGGGCTGCACCTGCCACAGCAAACAAAAAGTCAGTGGCAATCACACAATTAAGACAACATTAAAGGGTAGAAATATAAACAAATAGCCGGTGACTCATGAATGAACAGTGAAATTGAATTTCACCTTTATATATATAAATAGATGATATATATTTTAAATATAAAATTAAAGTTTATTTAAACATTATAATAATTGCTAAGTATAAAATTAAATTGCCATATATATATATATATATAGCTGAATTAAAATAAGAAATTAGAAAGTAGATATTCACTCAAGGTATACTCCATTTACAAATACAAAAATATAAAAAAGTAAATAAATGAAAATTTCTTTAGTGATTCGTCAAAAAAATAAAAATAAAAAATAAAATTACCTCTAAAGCAATAAAAGAACTATAATCTTTAATCATGAAATCATCAAATTTAATCAAACTATTAGTTAAAGGAAACATAATTTTCTTTAAAAATATTTTCAATTAAAATATAAATTCAAAAAAACAACAAAAAAGTTATTTCAAAATTGAACGAATAATCTTTAGTTTGTGCATAGGACCATAAATTAAGGATCCTTTTGCATAAAGAGTTTTCAAGGACAATTGAATATTAACAAACTACTATCTATATGAAAAATTATTATTAACAAAATTTCAATTAGTAATCAATATTTCATAAAATAATATAAATATTTGAAAATTTTAAATTTTGTCTACCTTAAATACTGAAGCTATAATACCTACTATTATGAAAGACAAATGCCATACTTGTTATGTTCATGATTTTATCATATTTTCGGTAATAAAAGATTGAAATACTATCGTGACTTAATTTTTGGCAAGTAGAAGTTAGAAATCTCTTCTTTAATTCTCACTTCTCTTTACTCCAATTCATTAGATTTGCACTAATAAATACAGTGGTTGACCGAAAAGGATTTTATGACTATTTTAAAGGAATTTATATATATTAAATACCGAGCTTTCTATAATTTTCTTTATTTAGTATTTTTTTATGGCTGATGTATTCAATTCTAAAAATTTATAATATTTATTTAAAAAAATATTTAAAGAAAATAATAATTTTCATAATATTTGAATATTGGAGAGGAGGGTAAGCTCTAATCAACTTCTATCTTTTGGTTAATATTATCATCAAACAGTCCTATTATTTTAATACTGCAGTATACATATATAAACATATCAACAACAATTTCTTCCAAAATAAACTTTTCTAATATCAATTATTAATTGAATTTAATTCCTATAATTTTATGTTTTATAAAAATTGTTGAAAATTATTGATATGTGCAAAGCTGGAGAGGAGAAAGGGGAAGAAGGAGCATCAAGGAGAGATAAAAATTTAATCTTTTGTGCTAGCTTTAGTAGTGAGTGAATCGATGGTAAATGATAATACATCTTATTTTTTCTTTGATGTTCATTGTATATTTAGTGTTGATCATTATTATGTATGTTATGCTGATTAAAAAATAATGTGCATTTGAAGAACCATCCATGGAGACAATATCGGATAAGTATTTTGACAATTTTTGTATGGGGTACAATTCAGATTTTATACATACATTATTTATTTTTTTTATATTCAATATAAAATTTTAATTAAATTTTAATTTATTAAAAAAATTAAATTTAATGATTTTGACAATTCAATTTGATATTTTTATAGTTATAATAATTTTTAATTGTGTTTAAATTTTTATTTTAACTATTATTTTTTTAATTTGATATCTGCTATGTGTTTATTTAAATATGTATTAATTGCAGTTTACGCAACGCGTGAATTGACGACTAATTTATATATTAAAAAGGAGTCTATTTTTAATATTATGAATACAGTGGTTGATACGAAAATGAGTGTATAACTATTTTAAAGGAATTTATATGTTAAAAGGAGTTTATTTTAATCCGGTTAATTTTTTATACTTTAAAGGTATTTTTATATTTTTTATAAAAAAATACTGTGAACTTTAATAACTCAATACATAAACATTCGGTAATAAATGTTGAATTATAAAAAATGAAACTTATCAAATTTTTGTCTTAATATATATATCTATAATATATATAAATGTACGAGAATGAGAGACATGTAAAATTATATAAAAATCTACACTCATTATTATATAAAAATTGGATAATTTAGTCATTTACTGATAAAATTACAATTAAATTCATTAAAATATAATTTTATTTTGATTGAGAGTCTATTTCTCATTTTAATTTGGTTAACTTCTATTTTTATCTCTAACTAGTCATTTATCCGTGCGTTGCGCAGGGTACTTATTAATAAATTATTTATTTATATTATTTTAATATATTTTGTTAGTGAAAAATTAAATTATAGGATATATATAAATAATAAAATTTACCTAGATTGTTTATATAGATTGAAAAATAGTATAATAAATTTTTTTAGCATAAATAAATAGTATAATAAATTTCTATTAATAGTATAATAAATAGTATAGAGGTTTATTCTAAGGTTTAATGATGTTACGCATAAAAGTTTTATAAGTAAATGCCAAAATATAATATTACTTATAATAAGATTAGTTATAGATTTAATTTTTGTTATCATAATTTTTTAGTTATAATAAGATTATTTTAAAAAAAAAAATTGTTAAAATTAAAATAATTATGCATTAATAGCTCTCACAAGCAATAACATTACATAATAAATTTAGGATAGTATCCCAAAAGAGAAAATCAGACACATAAGATGCAGCCTTAGCACAATTATGAGCAGTCTCATTTGCAGATCTTCGAACAAATCTTACACATACATTGTTGAAGTGTTTAAGAACATAATAGACAGAATTAATAAGCAAACCATAAGGACTAGTAGGAAAAGGACCATTAAGACTCTGCATAACTGAAAGGGCATCAGACTCAAGAATAAAGTTGTTAAAACTGTTATGTTTCATCCAAGAAAGAGCCTCTAGCATAGATAGAGTCTCAGCCTCCTTCGATGTAAACAAACCATGAACCAGCTTTGTGACAGCTTGAACAAAAGCACCATGAACCATGTAGTGGTTTAGCTGAAAAATAATACTAAATAATTATTACAAGAGAATACTTTAAAATTTTTTAAAAAATAAAATTTCTAATGGTTTGAAAAAAATATTTGAGTGATTTAAGGTAAAAAAATATGTAGTATATAAATATCTTTAGAATTTGAATAGTATTGAGATATGTATAATAGTGTTTTAGTTACAAAATAATACTAAATAAATATGATAAATATTTTATTTTTAATAATTTCACACATTAGCTTTTAGAGTGAATACTCAAATATAAAGATAGATACTTGTCAAATTTTTGGCTTAATGACTATAAGACTCATGATTTAATATATATATATATATATATATATGTATAGATACAAATTAAATTAATTAAAATATAATTTTTATTTAATTGAATGTTTGTTAACTATTTTAATTAGATAATTTCTATCCTATATGTAACAAAAAATTTAATTTAATTGAAAGTATATTTTCTATTTTAATTAGGTTAAACATAACCATAATATTTTTTAATGAGTAAAAAATATAAATTTTTATTAACAAAATAACTGATAATTTTTTATTAACTTATAATTAATTATGACCATAATTTTTTTATATAAAATTAGTTTTAAAGTTGAAAAAAAATATTGAAAGCATATTATATTATTATTTAAATAAAAATTTATCAAAATTACAATGAATTATAATTATATTAAGTTAATATAAAATTTTTGTATAAATAAATAACACTTTTATTATTTTAAATTTTTTATTTAATTAAATAATAATAATACTATCAAAATATATATTTAATAATTTATTTACTATAACGAGTTTAAAAATTTTTTGTTCACTTGCCATGCACGTAGTTGTTTACTATTATATAAATACTAAGTATATCTAAGTGAATATATATACTGTTATTCTTCTTTTATTATTTTTTTTCTTGCTTTATACTTATAATTTTATTTTTTTCATTTTACTTTACTAAATTTAACAAATATATATATATATATATATATATATATATTTCATGAATGCCATGGTGATGACTCTCAATACGGATTAAAAAAATGTTTATAAAGTCATGTATTTACCATGTTTAGATTTTAAACTAGTAAAATCAAAAGTTGAGGTATTAAATTGATACAAATTTATAAAATTTCATGGGGCTATAAATGAATGAAGCCAACAAAAGAAAAAAAAAACACGACTCCTCTTCCTCCATTCCTATACTCTCCTCTCCTTCTTCTTCTTCCTCCTCCTTTTTCTACAGAAAATATAGAAAGATTCTTCCTTTTTTGCTCTCTTCTTTAATCACCACACACACACTCTCTTTTAGACTTTTAGATCACTTTTCTTTTTTTTTAGATTCTGATTTATAATCATCACCACCACCATCACCATCAAACCCCTTCAATTCAAAAACCCTAGCCCTACCTGCCCCTCTCTCTCGTCGCATCTCCTTCAGCAGGTATGTGCTCAGCTCAATTCGCCTTCTGTTATTTGTTCGATCTGTTTTTTGTTTGCCTGTTCCTTTTAGATCTGCTTTTGTATTTTAAAGATCTGAAACTGTTTGCTTCTCCCTAAACTTAAAACCCTAGCTCTTGATTTGTTTATCTGAAAGTCGCAGCCTGAATGATGTTTAATTCGTGCTGTCATAACTAAAATTTTGGGAAAAAGAATAATACCCATTGAAAGAATTGAAGGAAATTTTAATTTCGATGTCAATTTACGTAGTTATGTAAAGTTGATTTCTTTGAAATTCAAAAGAAGTTTAATTTAATCCGTTGTATATGATGAATTTTATTGCTTTAATGATTCTGTCGAGAAAGAACCTGTCTTTGAGCTATCACCTGCTGCAATTGTGGTTGTGCTAGCAGATATTGTCATGTATTGTTGACTCCTTCTTTTGTTGTGTTTAGCATAACTAAAGCGTGCATTCAATTCAATTAACCTTTGTTTTGGTTTGTTTGAACGTTTATATAAATATGACTGAAATGTTCAAGTGATTGGGATTATTTGTGTATTCAGTGACAATGTCGACTCCTGCAAGAAAGAGGTTGATGAGAGATTTTAAGAGGTTGCAGCAAGATCCACCTGCAGGGATCAGTGGGGCACCCCAAGAAAACAACATAATGCTCTGGAATGCTGTCATTTTTGGGTACGTTAATCTATTTGTGTGTTTACCTTCTTTTTTTTTTGTGCATATTTAGTTACAGCTAACTATAGTAACAATCTTTTCTGTTCTGTTTGAATTGCAGTCCTGACGATACTCCTTGGGATGGAGGTGAGTAATCCTGGCTTTGAAATTTGTACTTGAGGAAGCATGTGTGAAGTGCATTCGTATAACTATGCAGCATTCTTGTGCTTCATTTTTGCATTTAATATTTTAACTCTCAATATGGTATTTTCTTGTGTTTTAAGTGAAATTTGAAATTTCTCATTGTTGCTTTTAATTACTACAATTTTCTACTTGATTGTGATTCGTGGGATAGCTTGGGATCTTAGAGGTTGGTCCTGCTTGTCTTTTGCTATGCATTGGCTTAGCACTGTTGAAATGAAATGCTGTTGCAAGTGGCTACATAAAATGGAACCATCAAGTTTTTGGGATGTCTGGAAGTCTGAAATCTGTAGGCAGTCATAGGTTTATTTATTTATTTTTTTCAATTTTTTTCTCCAAACCAGTTGAAGGAGTCAAATGCTTCTTGGATTCTTTTATTTGGCATAGTTGGGTGTCATCATGAATTGGTTTTCTCAGTGATGTTTCAATTTCCTGGTTATCTTTTGGAATTTCTTCCTTAAGAATCCTTCAAGTACATCGAATGCTGGAATTTTTTTTTATTTGGAGGGAGAATAAGGGACTTTTTTTTCGGGGGGGGGGTGGGGCCGGGGGCCGGGGGGGTGTTGTTTGCAAGACAGGTCTGATTCGCAAGCTTTAATGTTGACTGAAACTAGAACACAAATGCTGGTCCTACTGGTTTCTTACCTGATCTATCGCACCTTTAGGCACAGAAGCTTTACGGGTTATGGCCCCCCCAAATTTTTTTGAAATTACAAAATTTCGTGAAATAACATAATTAGCTCCCCAAATCTTCTTACATTTTTTTTTACTTTAGCCCCTCTTTCTATGAAAATTTTATTTTATTCTAGTGTAATTTAACTTTGCATCCCTCCCCACAACATTCAACAACTAATTCTAGTTCCGCCCCTGTTTACTTCTACAGAAAATAAAGATTTCTGTACTCAATTTGAGATTGAAAACTAACATCTGATTGAATGCAGGTGCACTTGGACTTGTTCATGTAATGAAACATCTAAGCTTGAACAAAAATTTTAGGCTTGTCATCTTTTGCAGCCAGTTGCAAGCCTTGAATTGTGCTGAACCTAGTTAAACTCGAGCATTAGATTGTTTACTAATCTTTTTCATGTGCCTTCGTGTTTTCACATGCATGCTTTTATGCATTTGTAACCCATAATATAATATCTTACCATTTGAATTCAAAGAATAAAGACAAGCTATTTTGCCTTTTACAACTTTAACTGATAATACACAAGGTTATTACCGTATATCAGATAATAAAGCTTAGCTCAAATTCATTTTATTATCAATATGGATTTTTAAAGGTCTGCTCGTGCTTGAGGTGGAGTGAAGCATTTGTTTGCCTTTGATTAGTTCAGTTGGGTGACTTATTGTTTATTGCGTGCAGCATGTTTATTGCGTGACTGTAACAGATTATTTTGTTGGAGGCTAAGTGATTATGAAGTTGCATGCTTGGATGGTATTTCCGGAATAATTTGAAATGAAAAGGATTTTTGTTTGAGCAATGTGGAAAAACACATTTTTTTCCGCTAGATTTTTTTTCTTTTTATTTCCATACATGCGTCTGTGTGCATGCTGCATAGGGATTATTCCAATCTTTGACTGTATATTCTCATAATGAACTTGCAATTACATTAAAAGGAAAATTCTTTTGAGTTCTTCAGGTACGTTCAAGCTGACTCTGCAGTTTACTGAGGACTATCCAAACAAACCTCCAACAGTGCGATTTGTCTCCCGAATGTTCCATCCCAATAGTAAGTTGGAACAGTGACTTTCTTATTTTGGCTTTTAATTATTAATTGATTATGTCCAGTTGTTATGCCCAACTAAGCTTGTTTCTTTATTCTCATCAGTTTATGCAGATGGAAGTATCTGCTTGGATATTTTGCAAAATCAATGGAGTCCTATTTATGATGTGGCAGCTATACTGACATCCATACAGGTAAAGACAAATGCTCATTGCTTGATTCTTCCTAGTTAATATAATGATTTTTTCATGTCTTAGACCTGCAATTTGAGTATATATGCATCCCTGTATTTTCACATGTGGACATATGCACATGTAGTTGTATGTATTATATATGACTTTCTGTTGTAGATATCTGTTATCATTTATGCTTTATGTGCCCTTTTCTGGGATAGGGAGATTATAGAGTTGGAAAAAGGATCTGCATTGTAACTTTTAAGTTGTTTCCCTGGAGTGATTACAAATCAGTGAAAAGGTGGTACTTTATAAGTTGAAATAATGGACCTGGGGATAGTTTGTCTATTAGTATTCAGATAAACATTGTTGTTTGATACTATCTGATGATCCAAACCAGAGTGTCGTGACAAGGTTTGTGATCAGTGCTAGGAATTGTGTAGGCATAATAAGGCCACTGAAAGTTGTAGCTCGCCTAGCTAGACGTCAAAACCACACATCACATATAATGGACCAAAGGGAGGATAATTTCAAACCATACGCCTACACAAAAATTGGTGCAGGATTTATTCCTTTTCCGATTACACTATAGTTCTTGTTGCAGTAATAAAACTATGAGAATGAAACCTACTTTATGGATTCTATGAATGGTAAAGGTAAAAATTCTTATAATATGCTTGAAGATAGAGTTAGTAAGAGATAATGATTATTTCTGTTTGTTTGGCTTTTATAACATGGCCAACAAAATTACTGCATTGAACTTCAGTTGCCTTGAAGTCACATTACATATGAGTGGTTTAGATATTTGAATATATGCAAGAAAATTGAGTGTTGAACTTCCTGGCCAAGAACTTTTATTTATGTAGATGTCCTTGAATCTGAGAGACTACATTTTGACTGTTTGGTTTACCTATATATGTGTTTCTGCCATGGTATGATGTGTACATAACTGTAATTTTAAACAAGCATACAGAATTTACACACAAAAAAGTTCATATGTTGTTACAGAGCTATCAGTTGTGAATAATAATGCAGCACTCTTCTCACTTGCTGCTCAATGTTTGACGTAATAAATTAATAACTGAGGCTGTATCACTTATTGCAGTCATTGCTCTGCGACCCCAATCCCAATTCTCCTGCAAATTCAGAAGCTGCTCGGATGTTCAGTGAAAACAAGCGTGAGTACAACCGCAGAGTTAGGGAAATTGTGGAGCAAAGCTGGACAGCAGACTAGTCTTTTTGCCCTGGTAGAGCACTTCAAGTCTATGTGAAGCTTTGGAGGCATGCATGGCCATTAAGGATCATCCTGTGATATTATCTACTTTTATCCTGTATTCTTGGCTTCCCTTCCAATTATGAATGTTAGGATTACTTCATCTCTGCTTTAATGTGACTTTTCCTTGTTGCGTGTCTTTAGGCTTCTTGTAAAATAGAAATGTGTATCAATTTGCATTGAATTGTTATGAATTCTTGCTTCAATATAAAAAGCAGTTGTTGACTGGTTTGATTGCAACTGGTGGAAAATACTATTGGCAAGCCATTGATTTTGTGGCTCAGACTGCCCAGTTAAATTATTAAAGATAAGTATTAGTTTTATCCAAGTTAAATTATTAATATCAAAAAGAGGGCAGAAGTTGCCAAGTGCCAACTATAACTATTAAAAAGTGAGTTGTGCAAATCTTAATGTCAGAAGTAGTTCAATTTGGCACTGGTGTAGCTACTGATCAAACATGACTAGTTGGGAGAAGGGGCGGTTACAGGCTCATTCGGCCACTGAACCAATGGACTTGCTCAATTGCAAGAGAATGTTAGATACAAAAAAAAAAAAAAAAAAAAAAAAAGTGAATCTGTGTGAAGAAGTGAGACCGACTCCCTGAGAGTACAAAAAACCATTTATAAACCAAATAAATATAATAGTGTGATGAATTCATCAAATACAATTTATAAAACTAGACAATAGACACCCATACGAATGAACTTGAAACACAGACTAATAGGAAAACAATGAAAAGGTCTCACTTCCACACCGGAATGAATTCTATGCTATACAAAGGAAAAGCCCCCACTTAAAAAATCACTGAAGACAGGCCCAAGAAGATTATGAGAATGATAGGATGCAGCAATGTTGCTGCACCATCGCCTAACTGACTTCCGTCTGACTGACCTCTTCCATTGGCGGAGCATCCTACAACAAAAAGAGATTAAGAAAATGAAAAGGCTGAAATTCCCAAGTTACAGAAAATCACATTTAATAGAAATTGTTCAAAGGATAACTTCACCATATTTTCTTTATCCTCTTCAGGTGCATTGGTGGCCGTTGGAGGGCTCACTGAACCTGTAAATGTAAGCAAAAATCATTATCGTATAATATGAAAGATAACAAAACAGTATTCATTGTAAAAACACGATCTCTATAGTACCTTTGTCTATAGCAACAGGCTTTCGACCCTGCTTCTTCATCTTGTCATTTTCCTTATTAGCTTCTTGCTTATTTGGCCTCTGGGGCTTCTTCTCTAACTTGCGACCAGTACTCTCTGAAACAGATCTTGAGCTAGCAGTATTCTTGTTCTGACTTGCCCTGGTCCTGGTTGCAATAGTGTTCTTCTGAAGAACCTCTTTCTTGGCTGATTCACTGACAGAGGGAACTCGTTGAGAATCAGAATTTAGAGACCTTGGCGTCAGCTTCCTGGTTCCCATTGTAGAAGAAGAGCTGCGAACTTCATCATCAGAGGATCGAGTTCCCTCATCAGGAACATGTGAACAAGATTCAGAAACCTGCAACTGCTCTTGATTGTCTGCAATATTATAGTTCTCAAATAATTCTTTCACTGATTTTGCGATTTCACTGAGATCATGACGGCGCACATATGATTTAAGCTCATCCCGCATACGTTGAAGAGGCTAATTTGATCAAAAACCAAAAAACCCAAAACCCAAAAGCATCAAACATCAACATATCCAATCATATAACAGAACAAAAGGGAGTGGGGAATGGTCGTAGACCAAGAAGTGGTTAACAGGAAAATGCAAAGAGCCAAGGTATGACAAAAATATAAAAGATACGAATCGATATACCTCACATCCAGCTTCAAGAGCAAGCTTGAAAAAACCAAGAGAAATCGAATGCTTAGCAGCAGATTCAGAGAGCTTAATCTGTGAAAGCCAATAAGCGGCTGAAGCCAGCCTGTTAAACGTCATTCTGCTGGAAGTTCTGGAGAAATCAGAAAGAGGTGTCTCGCTTTTCCCGTGAGTATTAACAGACCTCTTGGCCCTAGACTCAGATATTGGGGTGATGGTCCCAACTGGTTTTGCACCTGCAGCAAAACCTGACTTGGCAGGAATAGAAAGCCTTCTGGGTGGCTTAGCAGATTTGTCCTTGCCAGAAACATCAAGAACACCCACACTTTTACTTACACTCGATACAGGCCTTCCTCTGAAAAAATCAATAGAAGAAAAGCAACCACAGATTCATTAGATTATACCGGGTCAAATAAATGCAAATCTGAAGTTATAAATCTTTCATTAAAAAGAGAGGATTTTGACAGAGGCAGGAAGCGCCCATCTGAACTGAAATTATTGTTTCAATTCTTCCGTTCGAGAAAAATGTTACCAATCAAACAATTCATCCGTTAATTCATACAAGAAAATTCTCTCTAGAGATTCTGAACCCATATCATATAAAATTTAAATTATTAATCCACTAAAGATCATCATAAGATTCAATTCCATTTCATGGGATTTGATTATATAAATTTCACTTTGAGAACAAAAAAAAAATTTAAAAAAAATACCTCTTTGAAGCAGAAGAACTAGAGATTTGAGAAACGGGTGTCTTCTCCTCTTTCGCCTTGGTCGCCGATCTCAATGGATACCTCAATTTCGACTTCCCTAAAAAACCAAAAAAAAAATTCAGCAAATTAACCAAAGAAAAGCCATACAAACAGCACATAAAATACCCATGTAATATACCAGGAAGAACAACAGCAACAGCAGTATCACCAGCGCCAGCCTGTTGCTGCTCTTTCACTGTCTCTTCCATTTTTGTTAAAAAATCCTTTTTCTTTTCTTCTAACAAAATGCGCAATCACGTTTGTTTTAGACGAAACACAAACTGAAACAACTTCGATTTGATCCTATAAAAAAACAACCTTTGCAAGCGATGGAGTTTTAAAAAACAAAAAAAACTGTTCTGTTCCTCTTTTATTTTTTTTACCATATGTCGTTTAGGCGGGAAAATTTAACAGCTCAAATTTCAATTTCCTATTCACATTTTCATCACGCTCCCCAATTCCTACTCGCTATGTATTCACGACACGTGGCTATGTGGAGCACGTGGCAGGAAGTGGTTGAAGCAAGCGTGTGGGGGGTTTAATTTCAAAAAGTTTGAACGGCCAGGCGCCTTGCTGCGGGACCCATTTTAAAAACGCTCAAATTGATCCATCGAACCAGAAAAGAAAAAAAAAAAAACAGTTTCTTTTCGAAATTTGAAAATTTTGAAATCATGACCCGTTGAAACGAAAGTAGGAACTGCTTTTTCAACGGTTGAGATTAAAATAGGATTATTCTCTCTCTCTCTGTGGTTGTTTTGGGCCCATGACTTGCAGATGGGTTTTTGTCTTATGCATCTAAATTGGATTTCAAAAGCCAGATTTTGTGGGCCTTTTATGGGCTTGTTATTAATTAATCAGAGTTGTACCTGTCCTCATTTATTCACCGGGCTACCTTGTGTCTGTACTCTGAGTGAATCAAGATAATGTTAGATCTACATTCAATCTCATATAAAATATTAATATATTTATTTTTTTTAAATTTATATAATAATTTTTTTTCGAGTTACAATATTTTTCTACTCGATAAATAATCATATTGTGAGAAGAAACCTCTTTTACAGAATTCTATAGTGACTTTCCAATAAAGCATAAAATTTACGGCACGTAAAATACAAATCTGTGGTTGAAGGTTAACTAATTCAATAGTATAACTTCCTTCGATATATTAATAGATTAAGAATTTGATCTTCCTCGAGGCTAATTTAAAATGTAAGTGATTGAAGAAGTTGATGCTCATTTCAAATTAACGTACGTATCTTCATGATGGTAAAATGATGGTGATTGTGATAAAATTTAGTAACATTTAGCATGGTTGATTTGTGGGTAGTCTAGCTACGGTAGATGAAGTGGGTGAGTAGTTATGATGTTGTCTTTGTGTAATTGTTGTGTTATTGAACTGACAATGTTATTATCATCTTGTAATGATCACTTTAATGAATGATTTTCTAGTTTCAATAATGATTGTGGTGTCCACTTGGTACTTGAGTAGTTTGCTTTTTCACTTCTTTTTCCTTTGATTATATAAATAAGATTAAAAAAAGTGGATTTTTTGCTTAGCCATGATTGTAGACAATAAGAATTAAAACTATCGAATTCAAATTCTAAAGGTGAGCAAATAAAATTAAAAAACTGAATTTTCAATCAAAATTAAAAAATTAATTAATATAAAAAAGATTAATTGAACCGATAAACTTAGTTTCGTTGCAGTTTTTACAACCACTTTAATAAATAATAGTTTGGTTTATGTTTTTAATTTTATAAAACCGACCCGATGAAATACATTAATTTTTATTTATTTATTTACTTAATAAGTTATAAATACTATAAAAAGGTTTCTTATACCTATATATATATATACACACACAGACACAAACATTTCATATTGACGGAATATAAAATTTTTATTGCTTAAATTTTATATGAAAATTATATTAATTAGTGAAAAATAAATTTCAATGATTTGATTTTTACAAATATAATTTGTTTGTTTATCATTATAATATAAGAGGTTTATAGACAATTTTTTTAATATTTTTTAAACAATAAATATGTAATTTTTATGGTTTTTAATACTAAATGCAACAAAAATTATTATAAATAAAAAACTGAAATTTTGATATAATTGAATTGTTTACGTAGTTAACCAATTATTTGAATAATCAATATAATTGGTTTTATTATAGATATAGATATTAAAAACTATCTAACGCAATTTGATTTAAAATTTTAAACTACAATTTAGTTATTTCAAAACAAGCTCACAACTATCAAATTCAAGTAATTTTTACCTCATCTACGACTTGAATTAATTTATATACCAGTAATGTCGGATCTTTCTCAGTTCATTAATATATCACCTATAATGCTATAATAATACTTTAGTTAGAGTCTATTGAACTTTGGATAATGGTAGTTCACGCTAAAAAAAATTTAAATAATACTTTAATAACTAAAAAGTATGTATATTTATTTATATATAAATGACTATTTATTATTGCATAGCTATTTTGCATTTTCACTGCTTAAGTATGCATTTTTTTGAAAGCAATACATACATACTTATATATATATATCACCTCTAATTTAAAAAAAAATGATGAATATAGTTAAAAATTAATGTATATGCTATATATATGTTGAAAAAAGTTCGAAGCAATTGTCAAAGCAAGAAAGACAGAAGATGATGATCATGTGTTTCTTAGATACACTCCTTTAAAAAATAAAAGACAAAAAATGCATTGCTCAATATTGAAGCAATTGATTGATAAACACCATACAACAAAGATTCTTCATCATGAAAGCCCTGTTTTCTTAGATTGTTATCAACGATACCCTTTAGAAATGGGTCAATTATGTTTTCTTTGAAGAAGAAGAAGAAAAGAAAATTAGAGTCATGTGCATGGTCAATTTCCATCTAATCCAATCAAAGTCTTATAAAATGAGTCCTTCTCGTTTTATTATATATAACTTGTTCTTGGAAATTTTAGTAATATTCTTTAAGATTATGTATTTAAAATTAACATTTCAAATACATTATTCCACATAAATTCAATGTATTCAAAAGTAAAATTTTTAACTTTTTTGGTATAATTAAAGTTAAAGGGTCAAATTGGACTCTCAACTATATCCCGAAGTTAATATTGGACATTAATATTTTTTTAGTCCTAATAGAAACTTTTTTTTTAACATTAGATCATATTGGATCTTAATCTAAGAAATTTGTATAGTTAAATCCCATAAATCAAACAAAATTTTAATTTTAATGGTTAATTAAGAAAAAATTATCTAGACTAATAAGTAAATTGATAAACTTTCTTAAAAAATATATATCATCTAATTATAAAAAGTTTCAAAAATTGTTAAGCCTATATACTAATTCTTAAATTTATTTTAATTTTTAACTTTTTTTTAAAAATTATTTAAAATTTACTTAAATTTTTTTATAAACCTATTTTTTTTTAAAACTTCACAATTAAGTGATATAATTTCAAAACAAATTTCATCAATTTTAATTGTTAATTTAAATAATTTTTTGTTAGTCAACCGTCAAAATTAAATTGATTATTAAAATTTTATTATTGAACTATTAAAATTAAACTTATGAATAAAATTGATGAAATTTTCATATATATATTACTTCATTCTAAAATTTTTAAATCTAAAAAAAATAAAAAAAAAAAAGCCAAACGAATTTTAAATTTTTTTCTAAAAATTGTTATATAAGCTTAAAAATTTTTAAACTTTATGATTAGGTATGTATATATATATTAAAAATTATTAATTTTATTTATTAGTCTAAATAATTTTTTGTTAGTTAACAATTAAAATTAAAAATTTTGTTTGACTTATATTATTTAATTATAAAATTTTTTAAAGTAAGGTCTAATATGATATAATTTAAAAAAAAAAATTGCTATTAGAACAAACAAAAATTAAAATTAAATATTAATTTGTGGGTATAGTCAAGGTCCTATAAATTAAACATTAATTAAAAAAACTAGTGCATCCTCTACCAATTACCAACCCCCATAATTTTTTATGTATTATAGGAAGTTTTTATCGTTTTATTATTAAATCTTCCACATCATTCATTGGATAGATTATTAAAACTATAATTCCTATAATGTAACCTATCGTAAGATTGCTAGCTGGATTGATGAGGCCCTAGCTCTTCTGAAAATTTGCCAATTTGAAAACTTTTGGTAGATTATTTTTAAGAGGTTTAACCTAAATTTATTATTGGATAAATTGAGGGGGAGAAAAATTAAAATTTTTGAGTTAATTTTTTAAAATATTTGAATAATTCAGATACAGTAAATTTTATAAATTAGACTTTTTTTAGATATAAAAGCATATTTTTATATCTTGAAAGTATAATTTGATCCAACTTTGAATGCAAAAATATATGGTTAAGTAGGATTCTTTCTTAATGGATTGAATAAAATCAAATAAACACCCAAATTTATATGGTCGAATCTAGTTTCACTAAAAAAATGATAACTTTTACGTTTATTACTCATAATATTCATCTTCAACAGTATAAGAGCGTTTGATTAGTGAGCTATTATATACTTTTTTTATTAGATGAGTGAATATTTTTTGACAAATTTCATATTTTTTATCATTAAATAGTTTATTTTATTATATTATCAGTCGATTTTTTTAGTTTTTTTTAGCATGGTTTTTATATATGAAAAAGTAAGAAATTGAACTTATAACGTCTACCAATATTTTGGTTATGAGACAAAATGATAATTGAATTATAAAAGTTATAAAAAAATTTTAACGATTAATTTAATATAATTATATATATTATAATTTGAATTTAAAATATTATTTAAATAAAAATAATCTCTTTAAGTCCATTTTCATAATTATTGGTATTTTATTAGCCGACTAAAGGTTGTATTTAAATTCTAGAATTTGCCTTTATTTGATAAAAAAAAAAAAATCTAATATAGCTTAAAAATTTGAAGGATTGGTTTTTCTAAGAAAAAATTTAAAGAATTCTTGCATTTGATAAGTGGTGGCGCAAAGTGAGACCACTTTGCTTTTTCTCCAATGAAGCATAATATATATATATATATATATATGTCCTTACAGCCAGCCACTGACAGCAGTCAATTACTCTTTCCTCGCCGCATGAGGCAGTTCACCAACCCCCAAATTTTCTGTTGCAGTCGACGCGCCACCGCACATTTGTCGGTTAACGCCCGAATAAAGTGTGCAAGCTCTTCTTGGAGCGTGGGTAGTAGGAGCTGCAATTAGGGTATAATTGTAAATTCATTTTGCGTCAGAATAAAGAAGCTTGGACACTTGTTCCCGACGTAACTGCACTTTGGTACCCCAGGCCAACTGCTTTTAATTTTGGATATTATTCTCTGTGTTCAAGCCCACCCTAATAACAACTCCACGTGGACAAAGATGTATTTATTTTTTCATTTTGTTTTAGTAAGGATAGATAATATATTTTCTCTATATTCTATTAATTTCATATCGATTTTATAAATTAAATTAAATAATGTAATATATTGTTTTATATTTCCACTTTAATTGATATATTGTTAGTGTATATTTTTTGGTAATTTAATTTTTAAATTATTTCAGTAATACTTATGTATTTGTTGTAAATTTAAATAAATATTTTTAAGAATACATTATATTTTAATGCATATATTTATTAAATATTTTAATACATGGAGGATGATTATTATTTATCATTTGTGGAGGAAGATATAATATTTACTTTTTATTCTTAAAAAAAAAAAGGAGAGGTAGTATTAAAATAAGCAGGGCAACAGAGGATTACAAACCGTTATTTCTATTTTTTTTTCCTTAGGATATTATGAATTTCCAGGGATTTATTTTTATTTTTTTATTATAGTTAGAGCTGTGTGAGAAACAGTACAAAGAGAGAGAGAGCAAGCAAAGCAAAGCAAAAGCTACCATTTTTTTTTTCCAATAAACTTCAGATAGATCACACACACGCAGCACCTGACGCCACCATCGCATTTCACTTCCGTAGTTTACAAGCGAAGCTCGCTCATGGTATAAATTGATTCTCTTTTATCTGCTTTCTTACTTTCGTCTCTTATAATAAATTACCTTTTTTTTTTGGATTTTTTTGGGGTAATTTATGTATGATAGTGTTGTTGTTTTTTATTTAGGAATGGTAGATTTGGAGGTTTTAGCGTTCACATTCTTCAAGTAAGTTGCAGATCTGGTCTCTTTGTGTAATGCAGCTTCTAATTATTATTATTGTTGTTGTCGTTTGGATCTTTGTTTCAGAGATCTTTGCTGAAATTTTTTTTCTTAATTTAATTTTTTCTTTCTATATTTGCATGCTGGTGTGAAAATATTTATTTAGTTGTGAGTTCATTGAACAATTTCTGCTAATTGCACTTGTTTCACTTTGATTATTATTGTTTAGGGCACTTTAACTTAACAAATTGGAGTTGGTGAATTGGGTAGTAGTAACTTGTTTTTTGTTTTCAATGTTTAATAATTTGTCAATGATGCTCGGAAAAAATGCAGGATTTTGGGTGTGGATTTCTTCTTTTCTGTGCTTATTATTAATTATATTCAGTGATGGGCAAGTCACCGGCAAGATGGATCAAAACTGTATTATTTGGGAAGAAATCTTCCAAATCTAATAATGCCAAAGGAAGGGAGGTAAATGAATTTCTCCATTTCTATTTTTGGGCTCTTTTACCCGATTATGAATTTAATTTATTTTTCAATTTCCCTCAATGGGATTTATTTATTAATTTATTTTTTGGTGGTGGCGCTGCTTTTTCAGTGACACCAGCAAAATTTTACCACTGAATATGTGTGCCTGTGCAGATCCTATTATTTGCTTAATTCTGATAAACTGGTATTATGTGCAGAGAAGTGCAAATGAGAAACAGTTACTGGCTGCTCCCAGGGCATTAGAAGATGATTCTATTTCAGCTCCTGTTATCTCACATCCAATCCCTGTTCCTACTGTTCGTTCTGAAAGGCATTTAGAGATTGAGACCCAGGAGACTGCTGACTTACTGCATAATGGGGCTGTATCTCTCCCTGGAAATCAGGAGGCAAATTTCCAAGGGGTTCCATTGTCTGATGATGAGAGAAGAAGGCAAGAGAAAGCTGCAACACTTGCACAAGCTGCATTTAGGGGTTATTTGGTAATGCTCTCTTGTTGGAAGTTGCACTATTACTGTCAGTTCATTAATTTATGGCGAACTTGTGGAAATCTTTCTCTTTCTCTTTCTCTTCATTTTGGCTGCGAGACATCCCCTATTTGATGGCTTTGGTGAAATAGAGATTTGATCCTTGAAAAGTAGGGCCTCTATCACATGCACAACTTGTCAATGTAATATATTTCTTTTGTTTTTTCTCATCTCATTCAATAAGGTTCTTTTATGCATTAAGTGGCATGCTACTTGCAATCCACACCAGATATTATGTTCACTAATTCTCTTTCTTAAACACCATCCACTTTCCTTGCCTGGTCAAATTTTAGCTCTTCATACAATGGAAACCATTTCTTTAGTTTTTTGTTTTTGTCATTTGATTCTACAGTAATGCTCTTTTGGACTGGGTAATGGAATTCTTTCCTTTCCCTGCTCAAGTGCTCCCATCAGAATTACTTTTGTACATGCACCACCAAAGACATTGATCTGTGAGGGGGCTGTCTTCTTTCTACCAAAATGATTCATGGGTTGATATTTAACTAATTGAATTTGTAGTCATTTTAATTTATTGTTTGCTTTTTCATAAAAGAAAGTGTATCATGTCATGTACAGTAGAGGTCATACACAAACTAATATAAGTTCTTCATTTTAAGGCTCGCCGAGCATTTCGGGCTCTTAAAGGCATAATAAGGCTCCAGGCTCTTATCCGTGGGCACTTGGTCAGGAGACAAGCTGTTGCCACTTTGTGTTGTGTTCTGGGTGTTGTCAAGCTGCAGGCACTTGCTCGAGGTGTCAAAGTGAGGAATTCAGATGGGCAGGAGGTTCAGAGAAGATGGAGTCTAGTGAAGCCTATGGTAATTTCTTGTATCTGACATATAATCAGTTATTAGTCGTGCCTTATGTATATTCACTCATATTTTTTCGCCATAGCTCTTTCAAATCTCTCTCCTGTGATTATAGATTGATCTTTGAATTCAAATATGAAAGCTAATTTCCATTGCATCAATGTACTTGTGTTGAATTTGTGTGTCTGAAATCTAAATGATATGGGGCTTTGAGCTTCGGATTTGATTGTTAAACTTGAGTAACAGAGTAATCTAATGATCTCTATGCTCTATTTGGTAACTGCAACTTTGTAGATCATTTTATTAATATTAATTTTTTAGTGCTACAAGAATCAGCCCAGGTGGTTCAATATTATTTACCTTTTCTCATGTCTTATCCTGCAAAATACATGAGCCAAAATTTGTACTTATGCTTTTTGTACATCTCAGTAATGTTATTGTGTATTACATTGTTATTTGGATGGTAGAATGCTATTTTGCATCAAACTCCATGATTGTGTGCATGATAGAGATCCTAAGCTCCATTACTTCTGTATTTTCTTTAGTTAGGTTGTTAGCACTATGATGAATTGCACTTATTTAAGGTGCCTAATAAGCTGGTCACCTGGTCCAAGGCCCATGATAATGTGTTGGCTAAAACTTCACTGTTTCACTATTTTTATGTAAAGGAAATTTTACCTATACCGCCACCTTTTCTCTTGGTGATTATGCACGTCTTTATGTAATGGTGAGAATAGTTGATATTCTGCATATTTTACTTTGTCTGGTATTTAACAGGATGGCAAGCTTGGGGATACCAATGGAGTTAATGTTTCTATCTTAAGGGCAAGGCTATCAGCAAATGCTTTTGTACGCAAGGTATGATAGTTGCCATGTTGAGTATGAGGAAAGTAAAATGATATTTCTTTTGGATAAGCCGTTAATTAAATTACCACAATGGTGTGTAAGTTGTGAAGAATTAACTAAATGGCTTGACTATTATCCTTTTCTGCGTTATGGTCTTTTTCTGAGAACAATAAGCAACTTCAGAAAAAGAGTAAGCATGTGCCTGACACCTCTATCTAGTTGTGCTACTATGTGATCTTGTGCAAGGAAATGTCTGCACAGGATCTCTTGATCTCTTTTCGGGGCATCTGTAGTTTCTTATCTCCTGCATTGAGGTTTTGTAGGTATGGAAATATAAGGATATAAATGTTAATCAAAGCAAGATTAAGTTTGCTCTTTAGGAAACCTCTTGTAATTCAAATGTGATTCTGAAATGTTGTGAGAAGTTGTGGAACATTTTGTCTTTATGCTAATTTTTTCTCAAGGTTTTATTTTCCATATAAACTAGGTTTGATGTGCTTCCAGATCCTTTGAATCACATCACCAATTCAATGAACATAGAATCCTCCAAAAGAAGCTTCTATTTGCTGGCATTATTAAATTTTAGTTTATGAATGTCCAGCAAGTTTGTCACTTTTTAAGAATTAAAAAATATTGCATCGATTTTATTTTGCAATATTTGTTCATTTAATAACTGCTGGGTTCGTTTCTTCAGCTTGTGGCTTCTTCACCTACAGTGATGCCCTTGCACCTCTATTATGAGTCTGAGGAACCAAATTCAGTTCCAAACTGGTTAGAGCGCTGGTCAGCATCTTACTTTTGGAAACCAATTCCCCAACCAAAGAAAATTCTGCACTCAAAAACTCAAAGAAAGCAGGGTAATGGTCACATGGTGGAAGCTGAAGCTGGTAGGCCAAAGCGGAGTGTTCGGAGGGTACCTGCTGCAAACATTGACAATAGTTTGGTGCAAGCAACCTCGGAATTTGAGAAGCCTAAGCGAAATATTAGGAAATTTCCAAGCCATCCAGCTGATACTGTGCAGGAAAATCCCCAGAGTGAGCTAGAAAAGGTGAAACGTAATTTGAGAAAGGTTCATAATCCTGCAATGGAAACCTCTGTTCAGTCAGAAGTTGAAATTGAGAGGTCAAAACAAAGTCTGGAAAAAGTATCAAGCACTGCTGGTGATAATCATTTAGTTCACAATATGAATAATTCAGGGGAAAAGATGAAGAAAGAAACAACCTTGGCAGCATCCAAACTACCTGATGTGGTGAAGAATGAACCAACCTCGACGATGACCCAATTGCCAGATGCGGAAACAGCTTTAGAACCATTAGGACTAAATGAAGCATCAGAAATACATGATGATCCAGCTGTGGCTGAATCAAAGTCATTTGTGGAGAGTGGAGGCAACGATGAGAATACTCCTTCCGCAAATGGGGAGTTAAGCCACAAGGAGGATCCAACAAGCAACGAAAACCATAAATCCAACAGAAAAGCTTCTAATGTAGTTAAACAAGAACGTGTGGAGAATGGTTTACAAAATAGTAGTCCTGCACTCCCAAGCTATATGGCAGCAACTGAATCTGCAAAGGCGAAGCTGAGAGCACAAGGTTCCCCGAGGCTTAGTCAAGATGGAGCTGAGAAAAATAATATTGCCAGACGCCATTCTCTGCCATCTTCAGCGAATAGCAAGATTAGCTCACAGTCACCAAGGACACGAACAGCTCATTCTGGTGGCAAAACAGGGAATAGAAGTGACAGATCTGTGTTGTCATCGAGAGAAGGAAATGGTATGAAAAGCCACCGATTTATGGTTTTTAACAGTGCAAATGCATTCTATCTTACTGTGAAATGACATTTCTAAGCAAATTCAAACCTGGCAACCCTTCACTTTCAACAAGTAGCAGCTGGGCATAGTCTTGATATTTTTCTGTTGAAGATGGGAAACTATTTATTTACCTTTGTCAAAAAACTTAACAACCTTGTGTTTTGTGTGTACTATATAACGTGACACGATTGATTTGATTTTGCAGCTAAGACGACCCAAGTTGAGTGGAAGAGGTGATTTTTCAAGCCTTGGCCTTGGGATTCAAGGAGTTAGCATGCGGAGCTGAGCTATGATTTCATCTGCAGTTTTTTGTTGTGTGTATGATTATGTTGTAAAACTAAAAACTCAGTTGGAGGGTGTGTTGGCTCCAAGTCTTTCTAGGTTTTCTTGCAGTGGATGTTTGTGAGTGAATGTACATCATAGGTTTTGAACATTTGTTGTGCTACAATTATACATTAATCCTAAAATGTGCTTGGTTTTGATGTGATTTGTGGCTGTCTGTCGACAGTGTAAAATTCATTTCTGTACCACCCTTAATCTTTTATGTAACTAAAATAAGCCAAACGGTACTGTGTCTGTTCACCTTGGTACATCAATGAATTTTGATTGTACTAATATGCACTGTTGGTTTCTATGCACCTCTTTTTTAACATCTGATTTTCCTCGTCTACATCCCAACATTATTATACTCACAGTAACAATGTTAACAGGATCAAAATCAACAAAACAAATAAAGATACTGTTCTCAACTATTAAAGGACTGTACAGAGATAATATATTGCTAATCGGATATGCAGAAAATGAAAGGATAAAGAAGAGTTTATAAGGAACTGTATCATCTAATGATTGGTAGTATTTGTCTGATTGGGATCTATCACGATTCCATGAATTGGTCCTCTCCTCCTGCCTAGGAAATTTCTATTGGAAGTTGGTGGTGTAGAAATCAATGGTCGGACATTAGGAGGCATTGGCATTTCAGCAGAGTGGCCAGAAATGCAGAGACTACCGCTATCATCTTGCTCCCAGTAAACTTCAACCATGATGCCTCTAGGATTTTCTTGAGATTCTGTTCCTGGAATCCCGACAAATCTAGCTCCTACTGGTATCTACATTTTTCATTTTAGGCAGATAAGATTAAACGAAAAAGTCATCAAATTTATGATTAACGTAACTTGATCTACAAGAAACATTGCTAAACAGATTGTGCCTACCTGAACTGAAGGTCCAGATGTCAAGGTCAATGTAACCATCCTACCCTCAGCTGCCGCACTTTCCAGCTCTGCCTGCCTGGCAATATTTAAGAAAACTTCTTCAAGTGTTGCAAGTCCAATTTGAATGTCTGCTATTCCAAATTGACCTTGTCTATCTTGAAGATCCGCAAAAAAGTTCTGTTTACATTTTAAATAACGAAAAAAAGTTATAATTGGAAAATGGGGCAAAGAAACAGGTAAAAATGTTGTGATATAAATCTTACCAGCTACAAGGTTATCATAATCAATTACTTAAGATTCAGGTTAGCCATATTTGTTGTATTTATTGGAGTTAAGAATGCAGAATACACCAACAACACGAAAAACAGTCATGCTTTATATGATACCCTTATAATGGTAATGGAAGCACAGGTAATGTTGTTAGCTCCCTAGAACACTTGAAGTATATACTCTGTATCACTAAAAATAAAAGCTTTAGACATGCTGAAACTTAATTCACAGAAAGCAATAATCATTATCTTCAATAAATGAATAAGAGAAAATTTGTACACAAATGTATGTGCAGTTTATAACAATTTCCATTAACCACTATATGAACTATACATAACAAATTCATTCATCAAGCAAGCAATCACCTAAACTCTTGAGGTGGTATATATAATCCAAGCATGGTATATTTAAATAATGGACAGTTGAATACTGTTAGAATATTATAGAAAAAAAAAGTAGGAATTGGAAAAAAGATTACCGTTAAAAGCCTCTCTCTATCATGGGGAATGACAAAAGTCAAGAAGGATTTTGTCTCCTCAGCGGGCATTACATCCAACCGCTGTCAAGAGATCAATGAAATCACAAGAGAGCACTCTCAAAAAATAAAATAATTTATTAAATTAGGATGCTCATATAACTTACATGTTTGAAAAACTGCTTTACATCTTCATAACGATTTGCAGAATCCACAGTTTCATTTGGAGGAGATCGTCCAGGAGTGCTTTCAATAAAACTCACATTAGTGACAAAACCAGTCCCAAACCTTGATTTCAACCTGATTGAGGTTCCAATGCATCGGAGTCTACCCTTGGCCATAATTCCTATCCGATCACTTAAAATGTCAGCTTCTTCCATAGAATGTGTGGTCAGAACAATGGAACGGCCTTTCTTTGCATTCTGTATTATATCCCAGACGTGCCTTCTAGATATTGGATCCATACCAGTAGTCTGAATGTTGAAGGTTGAAAATTAAGGAAGATGTTAATCGGTATTTAAAATCGAATTTGCGTGTACTGCTAAAAATATTCCATTCTGCTTACTGGTTCATCAAGAATGACCAACTTTGGGTCCCCAATTAGCGCTATTGCCACACTGAGCCGGCGTCTCATTCCTCCACTATAACTCCTGGTTCTCACTTTAGCTGCCTCAGTAAGTCTCACCTTTGCTAATGACTCCTGAGCAACCTGCTCTTAACAAAATGGAAATCTAAAAGTGACTCTTGAGGGATGTCATCCAAAGCATAAGTGCGAATAACATGAACATCAAACTATCATTACAAAAGAAATTAAAAAAACATTTTTTAAAGTTTGCATTTCAACACATACCGAATTGATTGAAGATGGAGGTAGCCCTTTAATACTAGCAAAGAGATGGAGGTGCTCTTCACCAGACAATGCATCCCAAAGGATGTCAAACTGTGAAAAGATGCAAATATTAGTCCTGACACGCACAAGCAGAAAAAGAAAAAGAAAAAAAAAAGCTCAAAATATCCAAGTGTGTATGCAGATTAACACTCGGAAGTACGTATAAAGTACCTGAGGGCAAACTCCTATGATTCTTTGAATGTTTGCCATACCAACAGAGCTTCGAATGGAGTATCCATAAATCAAAGCTGTCGACAAGTCATTCCATGACAATATTATACATTTATGTAAGCTTTATACAAAGTTTCTAATGGAAAATGTAACAAGCATAATACCATCTCCACTAGTCACTGGCGTGATTCCAGTTAAACAATTGATTGCTGTAGTTTTTCCAGCACCATTTGGTCCAAGGAGGCAGAACAACTGATCCTTTGCAAAGTTCATCCATAAGCCCTGCAGGAAAGCAGCGTCCAAAAAGGATAAGAGAATAAAAAAATAAAAGAAAAAGAATCAGGAGCTTTTCCTTTTAGTCTTAATCTGACCTGTTACTGGAGTTAAAAGATGTTGTTTACCTTGAGAGCATGGTAAGGTGAAGTCTTCTTGCACTTGCAACAACCAATTTTTGTGGTCCCAGCATATGTCTTCCTAAGCCCACGTACCTGAACTGCAACATTTGAATCAGCAGTGCCTTCTCTCATGTTTTGTTTTACAGTATTTTCCTCTTCAAGGACATCCTCATCTTCTGGAGTAATTTCATCTTGATGTGGAACTGAACCCATGCAACTACAAATGCCACCCTCTATGGCAGAATAAGAATTACAGTCAGAATATTAGCTACCTAGAAAAAATATGAAACCACAGTTTAAACTGAAAAGTAGCTTACCTTCACCCTTATTTCCACCTTTGCCAGTCCAATACCCAGGATTTAAAAAGTAAAATATAGATTTCCTCACCCCATATGCATTTGGGAATATATTATCAAAGTAGATTGCCAGAAAAAACCAGGCAAAGAACGTAGCCACAAGCCAAATATAAACATCATTCTGCCAACAGCATAGAATTGCAATTAGCAGGAAGACAAATGTTCTGCTTGATGTTAACATAAAAGATGAGTATATTAAAATAATTAAAAAAGACAAGACAACCCAAAGGAAAAAGTAAAAGGAAGTTATATAAGATCAACATTCCATAGAAAAATTCATGTTTAGATAGCGTGTTATCTGAGAAACATAAAATTTTACATACAATTGATATCACACACTTGGTGTTGTCTGCAGCGTTAGAATTTGGTACACACTTTGTCCTTCTACTCCAGTTAATCCCAACATCTTCAGGAGTGGCAGTTGCCTCAGCAAGTGAATTCACAGCTACTGCAAAAAGATTGGGTGGGAATAACGACCAAACATATCGAATAATACTAGGCATATCCAAACTATAAGGGAATCCAGCTACGGTTGCAACCTGAAATGACAGCAAAAGGATGATTATTTCACCGGAAGTGATGACTCTTGGTCCAGTATTTTAAAAACTACATGGCCATCTAACTAGAAAATGGCCAAAAGTTGAACTGGAGGATAATGGAGTGATTCATAAGCTATAATTAATTTATATACGTAGTAGTAAATATGAAAACCTTTAAAAACATTGCCTAATGATGCTCAGTAAGCTATGGAATCTTGCCTGAGTAAAAAAGCCAACAATAAATACAGAGAAACCAACTGTTGTGGCTGAAGATGACTTGCTAATAAAGGTTGACAACATGAAGGCAAAACCAATCTGCCATTAAATGTGAGAAAATAATAAAAAAGAGTTAGCACGAATAAGTGTGAACTAAATCAATGGCATGCAAGGAGTGCATAGAATATTCTTACCATATTGAGCTGGAAAAGATAGAACACAAGGAAAACAACTGCAAAATTGTTTTTCTTGAAAAAGTCAAACTGGAACATCATTCCAAAAAGAATGAGGAGAAGTGATGAAATTAGCGCAAGTATTCCCTCCCATGTGATCCATGAGAACCAATACACGGAATCATAAAGACCTGTTAGACTCATTGCCTGTGGGAAAGGTAAAAAATGGGTCAAAACATGTGGAATTTAGGCTCCCAAAGAGACAGCTTAATAGTTAAAGCTTGAGTCCAAAAAAAAAAAAAAAAAAGTTAAAGCTTGAGATTCTGACATGGAGGCCTCATTCTAAACAATGCGACAACATAAAGAGGTCAAATAACATGTGGGAGGGCTACCCCAATTTTGCTATCAGTCTAATCGCATTTGAATAACAATTAAAATGGAGTCAAACCTGGCGAAGTTTGAGCTCTTTCTCTACAACTAAAGATCCAATTTGCAAAACAAAACCAAACATGGCAAACGCAAGAAAGAAAATCGGTCCTATTGTAGCCAGTGTGGAGAAGTTTTCTGCTGCAGGGTGTGCATACTCCTTAATTCCAACAACCCAGCTAAAGTTTGCATCTGAAAATCCAGAATAATAAAAAAAGTTATACAATTATCCAAAAGAGACTCATTTCGCCTCACATAATTTTGCTAAAAAAAAAATGGAACCTAATAACCAATATTGTTTCACAAGCACCTCCAATGACAGAGCGAGCAATTTCACGTTCTGCCGCAATCTGAAGTGGGATTTGAAACTTGAATACAGGATCTTCAAAGTGACCACGATTTCTTGTTAGGGTGGAATTAGTCTGTATACCATAACTAATAATAGTAGCATTTATTTCTTTAAAATGAAGAGCTCCTGGGCTTTGCATAGGATTATTCAAAAGCCAAGCATCCACCTCTTCTGCTGTTCTGAATGATTTAACCTGCGCATATTGAACGACAAACGTAAGTCTTAATTGTCTTAGCGCTAAGGAACTCAAATTTAGTTCCAAAACAACAAAAATTCTTCAATTTCACAACAATATAACAAGAAAAATGAATAAATTATTTTTCATTAAAAATTGAGTTTCAATCTTTATCAATAAACCTAAAAAAAAAAATTCATTCTTACCTTACTGGATGGAATTACCCTGCCAGGGTTATTGCTCATAATAGAATTAGCAATTCCATTAAGTCTAGAGCTGTCGTTTCCACTCCATAAAAAGTCAAAACATGGCTTCTTAATATAAAATTTCTCCTCACAATCCAGAATCGCCGGCGAGACGAGCGGCGGAGGATCAAGAACCGACTTATACTGGGTGGTGTCAGCGGTGGAAGCGACCATGGCTTTGTCTATGCAAAACAACAGAAAAATGAAAAACAGCGACGAGAACAGCTGGATAAACGTCGCGCTTTTGTTCCGCCATGAAAGTATCACGTTCTTGTAGAATAACGATTTGAATTGCTGGTATAGTAATCGAATTCCTCTCTGTGATTCCATATGCTCAACAAGACGATGACGAAGCAGAAATGGCTATTTTGCTTCTTTGCTTGAAGATTCGGCTTTTAAAAAAAGCGCGGTTGGTTGGTTGGTTGGTTTGCGAAGTGTGGCTTTTATAGATAAGGGTTATTTGGTAATTTAAAATAACATTATTTTGGGTTTGAGCTTCCAGGAAATTTCATGGAGTGCCACTGGTGGGGGTAAACTGGGAAAAGGATGGGGGTTTATAATTGGGGATTAGATTTGATGAAAATCACAGGATTTGCCACTGGGTGATTTGGTGGAAATTAATTGTAGTTTGATTTCATTGATTGAGAATTAATATTTATTTTTGGGAAATTGCAATTAATTAAGAAGGTTTTATTTAGTTACATTCCATAATTGGGAGATTAAAATGGATCTACTGCGCGTCCTCCAAATTAGGCAAGTTGATCCTTTGGGATTTGCTGCCTAATTAAGTAGTTCATTTTTTCATAAAGGTTATTATTATGGTGATAAAATCTATGAATGATAAGGTGTATAAAATGTTGTTCAAAAAAAAAAAAAAGGTGTATAAAATATAAAACTAATGAAATTATCTGTATTGTTGATTTGATGATTAAGATGTCACGAAATTTATTATTCCATTATTCTGTATTATAGTATTAATGATAAAAAAAATTAAATTATTACAAAGTAGTATAAATTTGCCGCAAAGTAAAATAATTTATCACAATTCTAAAAAATGGCGTTTTATGAAGAATATAAATTTTATTCTATTAAATTTTCAATAAATAACATAAATATATAAAAAAAATTTATTTAGCATATAAAAAATTCAACTAAATAAAAAAAATAAATATATATTATATAAAATTTATGAAATATATTAATTTTCTTATAAAAAAATTAATTTTCATAAAATGAAATAAGGATAATAAAAAGGTTGGCTCTTTATAGAATATAAAAAGATCTTAGTTTGATCGGAAGATATTAGATTGATTGGCATAATTTTAAGTGTATAATGAATATAACAATCAATAAGCAAATTTTTTTTTAATACAACTCTATGATTTATTAAAACAATTTATTTGCATAATCTCTATCACAATTGTAGGATATGGGTGACATAATAATAATAATAATAATAATAATAATTGATTATAAACTTTATATCATGGATGGGAGTTTAATCCAGACCAATTATCAACTTATAAATTTAGTCGTTAAATACAATGAATAAATAAATGATTCTTTTTAAATATTTGCCTTTTTATTAATTAATTTTTTCTGGTTGTGTATTATAATTTGTCATATTTGAAGGGCAAAGCAGTCATTCAAATTTTTTTTAAAGCAATTAATCAAACTGATAATAATGATTTTGGTCAAATATTAGTAGATTTTGACAGAACAATTATTTAAGGAAAAATTACATAAAAAAATTCCAACATTTTGGATACTTTCAAATTAAACTCTATTCAATTTTTTTTAATTAATTAAAATCACAATTTTTCAAACGTTAACAAAATAAATCTTCCGTTACGAAATCCGTAACAGAATGCTGACGTGACAGTTATTGAGGCTCATTTTTCTAACATATTGAGATTTACAGGTGCTAATGTGATTAACCTTTATTAAACTTGCAAAATAAATCCTAACATTTGTTAAACTTGCAAAATAAACCCTAATACAAAAAATTTAAATAATTTTAATTCAAATTTTAAAATTTACTAAAATTATTAGCATAATTTTAATAAAATAAATAATATAAATAAGTATGAAATTCAATGCTTTATCATTAATAAAATATTCTTAAATATTTAAAAATTACAACACATAATTTAACGTATATTTAAAAATTAAGAAAATTTAAAAATATGAAAATTTTAAAAAAAAGTACTAAAATGGATAACCTATTAGTGATAACTAATGAAATTATTTTTGTGATTAATTTCACTCCAATTTGATGATGATAGGAATAAGTGAGAGATTCAATGCTTTATTATTAATAAAATATTCTTAAAAATTCAAAAAAATTAAAAAAGGAGAAACTATTATTGTTAACTGATGAAATTTTTTTGAGATCAATTTTACTCCAATTTGATAAAATTAAAATTATTTTATAAAAAGAAAACTTATTTTTTCTTTATAGTTTATGTATTTTGTTATGAAATTTTTTTATATGTGCTTTTACAATAAAAAAATACGAAAATTTTAAAAATATAAAAATATTTTAAATTAAACAAATATAGTAAGAAAATATTTGTAATAAAATATATAAAATAAAAATAAAACTAATTTTTGTATAAATTAGTTTTAGTTTAATTTTATTAAGTTAGAGGAAAATTAATCGCAAAAATAATTTCATTAGTTTTCACTAATAGGTTATCCATTTTAATATTTTTCATTAGTTTTCTGTTATTTATTTTATTAAAATTATTCTAATAATTTTAGTAAATTTTAAGATTTTAATTAAAATTATTTAAATATTTTGTATTATGGTTTATTTTACAAGTTTAACAAATGTTAGAGTTTATTTTGCAAGTTTAAAAAAATAATCCAGTCAGCGTCTGTACGTCTCAATATATCAGAAAAATGGGCCCAATAACTGTCACGTAAGCACTCTATTACGAATTTCGTAACGGAGGATTTATTTTATTAATATTTGAAATATTATGATTTTAATTGATATAAAAAATTGAATAGAATTTAATTTAAAAGTACCTAAAAAAATTGAATTTTTTTATGTAATTTTTCCATTATTTAAAATGAATGAGAGATTTTGTAATTACTTTTTTATTTGAAAACGAGATTTTGTAGTTACTTGCGTCTTAAGTTATTTATTTATTTTTTCTCAGTCAATGGTTTTCTTTTTTGTCTTATATTTTTATATGAACATGTTTAAACAGACAACAAGAAGTAAACAAACACATCATCCAAATATTTAAGTTGCCTACGTATATATATATATATATATATAGCTCGATTCCACTTCTTTGTTTCAGTTATGTACTTTTTTCTTACATTTAAATATACCTAAAAATGTTGACTGGGAAGACTTTGTCAAAATTATAATTTGTTTGAAAAATTTTCTTTTCAAAAATAAATAATATTAAAATTTTCGTTCAAAAAAAAATTAAAATTCAAAATAATTAAATCCATCTTCATATGAGAAGGTATCATTATTAAAAATATCATTTCTCATCTAATTTATTTTTAACGCGGCAACTTATAACATATAATATATATTTTTAGAGTTTGAATTGGATGAATTCTTTTTATTTATTTATAATTTTTATATATAAAACATTTAAAATTTTATTTAAGAAAATTTAAATTTATTTTACCCTTCAAACCAATAAATATTAGTATATATGTGTTATACTTTTATTCCTTGAATATAAAACAAATCATGCAAATTATATATTGGATATTAAATTATTTAGTGTAAATATTTTGGGCATAAATAATAATAGTAATAAGGATGCGTTTGGATTAAAGTTAAATATTCTTAATGCACTAACTCCTTTAATTATATTTGGCAAACTTTAGAGCATTAAAATTAATAGTTAACCCCTTGGACCGTTAACCATTTAAGTGTATTTTTTAACTTAGTTAGGAGAAAGGTAAACACCAATAAAATTTTTTTATCAAAAAATATAAAATTTTCATTTTCAATCATTTTTATATGTATTTATGAATTATTCATCTTCACATATTTTTTCTACATTAATAAAATACAAATCAAATCTATAAAAAATATAATCAATTTATTTTTTTTGGTTGTTTTATTATTTTTATTTTTATAATACTATAATTACACCTGTAACTATTACATTCGTATATTTTTAACCCCAATTAAAACAAGAATTATAAAGAGGGGACACGTGGATCAGATACATAAGCGCTCGTTTATAGGATCGTTAAAACGGAAATTCCCGCCATTAGTTAACCTCCATAGACTGCTTAATAACGAAATATTCATGCTTTATTCTGTTTTCATAATACCTTCATCTTCTTCATGGAGCGAAATTTAATTACTCTGCTTCACTCGCCACTGCATTTAAAGGAGCTCAAACAAATTCATTCTCTCATAATCACAAAACATCCTTCTCTCGCTACATTTCTCGTTAGAAAGCTCCTTGATTTATCAGCCATGGACTACGCTCGCCAAGTGTTTGATAAAATTCATCAACCAGGTCATTTTCTTTATAATTATGTCATCTCTAAATACACTAAACTTTCTTTGCATAAAGAAGCTTTGGAGGCCTTTTTTTCAATGCACCAAAGCGATATTCGGCTGAATTGCTTTACGGTTCCGCCTGTTATCAAAGCCTGCTCGTCATTGCTGGCTATTGATTTAGGGAAACTGGTTCATTCTTTGATTGTAATTCATGGTGTTGATTGTAATGTTTACGTTCAAACTGCCTTAATGGATTTTTATACCAAGATTGGCGATTTGGGCTCGGCAAAGAAAGTTTTTGATGGGATTTTGGTTAAGGATCCGATTACTTATAATTGTTTGATTACTGGGTATTCAAAGGCTGGGGATATCTTAGCTGCAAGGCAGTTATTTGATACAATGACAGAGAGAACTATTGTTTCGTGGAATGCCATGATTTCTTGTTATGCACATAATGGGGATTTTATTGAGGGATTAAAGACTTTTGAGAGAATGCTTGCTGGAAATTTTTCTCCTAATGAAATTACTTTGGTGACACTTCTTTCAATATGTGCTAAGCTTGGAGATCTTAAGATGGGAATGAGAATTAAGAAGTACATTGAGGATAATTATTTGTGCGTGAATATGATTGTTTCAACAGCAATATTGGAGATGTATGTTAAATGTGGAGCAGTTGATGAAGCACGGCAAGAGTTTGATAGGATGGATAGCAGAGACATTGTTGCATGGAGCGCTATGGTTGCTGGTTATGCTCAAAATGGGAGATCAAGTGAGGCTTTAGAGCTTTTCGAAATTATGATGAGAGAAAATGTTAAACCTAATGATGTCACACTCGTTAGTGTTTTATCTGCTTGTGCACGATTAGGCTCTGTAGAAATTGGTGATCGCATTGGCAGCTTTATAGAGAGACAGTATTTGGCCTCAAATGTCTATGTAGCTTCTGCTCTAGTGGATATGTATTCAAAATGTGGAAATATAAGTAAAGCTTGTGAAATTTTTGATAAGATGTCTCAGAAAGATATTGTTACTTGGAACTCGATGATCGCAGGTCTAGCAGTTAATGGTTTTGCAACGGATGCAATCTCTCTTTTCAGGAAAATGAAAGAAGATGTAAATCCAAATGATATTACTTTTGTTGGGTTATTGACAGCCTGCACTCATGCAGGTCTTATTGAACTAGGTCTTGAGTTCTTCAAAAGCATGAAATCAGAGTATAAAATTACACCTAAAATAGAACATTATGCATGCATTGTGGATCTGTATTGTAGATTTGGGAGACTAAAAGATGCCTATGAGTTCATAAGCGGGATGGAAATTCAGCCTAATGTTGTGATTTGGGGAACCTTATTGGGTGCGTCTAGAACCCACTTGAATGTAGTGCTTGCCGAGCTGTCTGTTAGCAAGTTACTGGAGCTAGAGCCTGAGAATTCTGGAAACTATGTCCAACTATCTAATATATATGCCAGCTCGGGGAGGTGGCAAGAAGCTTTGATGGTGAGAAACTTGATGAAGGATAACAAAGTGCAGAAAGTAGCTGCATACAGTTGGATAGAGTTGGAAAATCAAGTACACAGGTTCTTAGTTGGCGACCCTTCTCATCCTGCAATTTCGGAGGTCTACGGTGTTGTTGATGGGTTAGCACTGCAGTCCCCCTGGTCTGGCTATAATCTAGATCCTGATTAGAATTCTGATGATAATCAACAATTAGGACTACTGCTGTTATTGCATCTATTTCAGGCTTTTGAGCTTGGAGGTTATGCCACGGAACATGGTCGAGATCACAGACAGGGTATAAGCACAATTTCTCTGCCTTGGAATATTTTGTATGCATATTTTGTATTTCATCCAATTGCCACTAACCCACCATGTAAACATTCTTATTGGCTACATGTACATTTTTTTTTATTCAACAGGATTTTGACTCTGCTAATAAAAAATCTAAAGCAAGAATTTCTTAGCACTTTTAATGTCATACATCTCTTACCTTCCAAGCAATTAATTATAAAAATGTTCTTGGTACTTGGAAATGTAATCTTTGAATAATCTCTCACGTTAAAAGCACAATGTATATTTAGTCCCTGATATCAATCTCTTTAGGCATTATTATAATGGATTAAGAACTCAACTCTTATTTTATTTAATTGGACCTTAATTCTCAAGGAATGATATATAATTCCTTTGATGGAAGTTGAACGTTGTGGTTATTGGGTTTTGACCACAAGTTAGCAAGTAAGTTCATGAAAATCCATGGGAAGTTACGGAGAATTTTCTGGTTGTGCTACTAATAAATAATATGTGAATAGTTAGAATATATCATCACCATAAAAGTGTAGTCCACCTGTGGAATTTCTTGCTGCTTAAACTATAAACAACTTTCATGAATTTTCACATCTACAAGCAAGCTCTACCACTAGTTTTGCTAGCCACAGAAAATCACACTCATAGCATTAGGTGCATAAAAGGTCAAATTAATTTATTTGTTGATTACTAGTGAAAGAAAAGCATAAATAATAAATATGGCACCCTATTTAGACTACGATGCTCACGTATCTTGTGGTTGAGGTGTGAGAAACCTAAAATTGTTCAATAATTAAAATATAATATAATATAATATATTTGAGATTGATTTTACTCGATCAAATATCTTGATTTCATGACAGAGTGTTTTATTGTCCGGCAAGATAAATTAATCATCAATTGCTATGATTGTGACCTTAATTAAAAAAAAATCAATTTTCTTGGCCAATGTTTGTTGATGCCTTCATCCTTTGACAAATGCAATAATTTCAAGTCTCTCTCTTTCGGAATGGGCTGACTTGCTATATATTTCAACTATATATTTATATTCAATTAATTCAACACAACGTTAGTAGTTTGTATAATTGATGTCTTAATCTCGTGATAAAGTTGAATTATTTTACAAAGTATTTGTATACAATTTAATAAAATAAAATAAACCAGAAGGGCATTATGGTACTTTTACTTACAAAGCCCCACAGGACGGAGAGGAGATAGAAATGGCCAAAACGCGTGGAGGTTACAACAGACATTTAAGCAAAAGGACAATTCCGTCCATAAATAATCCGCTAAGATTTTGCCCCAAAAACTTTCCATATTCCGTCACCGGACGCGTCACAAGAAAGTACCAAATATCGAAAATTAAGGACATAAAGAGGGACAAATCAGCCATTTCACAAACACTTTCCTCGCTACTTCTCCTCCACCCTGTCCCAACATATAAACATAGCATGGACCATGGAGTTTCACCATTATTTTATTGTTCAATTCTGCACTCTAGTCTACAGCGATTTAAAAATAATAATAAAAAAATAATTGGCGGGAAAATTGAACAGTTGCTCTCAGCATTTCATAGCTGCTGCATCCATGGCCAATGCGTCTGGTTTCTGGACACAAGCTAATGCTTTGTGCAGAAAGAATCTAATCTATCAGGTCTCTCTCTCTCTCTCTTTTTTTAATAGCAAATTGTATCTGCATAATTCTGACGCTAATTAACTCGATTAATCGTTTTTTTTTTTTGGATTAGAAACGACGAGGGAAGGAGAATTGTTGCCTGATTCTTTTTCCGGTTGTGTTATGTGTAATGTTGGTCCTGCTCCAAGGTTTAACGAATAAGTATTTCGACAAGGACACTAGTGGTATTGGCAATAAGAACTGTGGTTGTTACTGCGAAATTGGACCGAATTGTGATGATGATAACAAAGTGTGTGGTCTGCACTTTTCAAATTTGGATACATCAAATAATTGTCCAATTCCTAGTCCTCAACAATGGCCACCTTTGTTACAACTTCCACCTGAATTCGGCATTGATAATCAGACGCAACCTTTAACTGTACTGCTCACAGGAAATAATCTATCTTTTGCTAGAAGTTAGCACCTTTCCTCTCTTCGTATGATTCTTATTATTTTTTTTGTTGTTTTGTTTAATGGTAGCATGTGTTTTTTTTAATTCATTTATTTTGGTTTATTCATTGTACAGATTTGGGGAGGAATCTGTTTCCGAATTCTGTTGCTATTGATTCTTCCAATGTTATGCATGCTTTAGCCAACATTGTGCTGGTAAATATTTTTATTTTATTTTATTTTTTCATTTTCAGTCGTAGCAGTCACTTATATCGTTGAGCTAGCACAAGTATCTTGAATGTTTTACATTTGGGTACTGAATGATTGATATATATCCCAATTTGTAATATTTGTTCATTCTTGCTATTTATTTATTAAATGGGCGAATTGCTTATAAGCCGTGAATGCATGAATTTTTCATCTGCTTTTTAGTATTGTTAATTATTCTTGCTAATGTGAATTTTTTCAAATGCTTTAGGGTACAAGATTTGATCTGGCAGATATGTTTCTTGATATTGCTTTCGACAAGAATGATCTACACTATGTTACATTTGGATGCCCATTGAATTCAACCTTGTCTTTTACCTTTCCTGATAAGAGAGGAATCCAAAAAGGTATCATTTTATGATTTACAAGAATATTTTTAAAGAAAACCTTGAAGAGCTTGCATTGAAATGTATGGTGCGAAATACGGATTTTGTTTTGGTTGATATATACATGGAGGCCTGCAAGTTGGTAATATTTGGGTTAGAAATCCACAGTTAATTTTTGCACGTCTATGCAGTATAAAATCTACATAAGCTTTGTATCTTTTAGGCTTAGTGAGTTTATCCTATCAGTGCAAATAGAAATGTATGAAATGAAACAATCAGAAAGAAAGCAGAATGAAGCGTATAATGTCTCGGCAGAAAACCAACTCTGTGATTTGGGAGATCTAACCTGAACTGTATGACTGCTTCTTGACACGCATATATAGCAGAAGACAAAACTGGACAATAACTTTCCGAGTTAGGTACTTTGGTTAATTGTCACTTGTTATATAAGCAAACCTGCAAAAGCAGCACAATTGCTAGCTGTTGAATTTCTTGCTGATTTCCTACAACAATTCCTGTCTAATTATTCAAGATATTTTTGCATGCGAAATCCTGACGCTTATTTTTTTTTTAATTTAATTACCTCGTCTGAAAAATAGGGGCACAATGTGTTCAAGCTCTAAATCTGTGGCGCAACAGTTCTTCTCAGATTAATGAAGAGTTGTACGGAGGATATAATGGAAGCAAAAAGATACTTGCAGGTTTCTTTTTCAGATTTTGATGCAGCTGTTTTGTGTGTTAGCAATATATTTGGTGTTTAAGGACTCCTGATATTTTTATTTTCTGCAGCGTATGATTTATTGAACACTAATGGGCATATTTTTAACGTGAGTGCTTGGTACGATCCAAAGCATACGTCGCGGACTGCACGCTCAGTGAATCTGGTATGTATTGTTATTAATGAGTTTAGTGTTCCTAGCTACTAGTTAAATCCTAGTACTACTCTTGTCCCCAGAATTTTCAATTATTTTATTTTTGAGGATGGCGAGTCTTCATATATATCATTTGAACTGTTGTAAGAAAAGAACTCCTGAAAAAGGAAAAAAATGAAAAAGAAAATTCTCTGGTCACTTTACTGAGTTCTAAAACGTTTTCTGTATTTTAGATTTTTATAAGCATATATATCTTTTAATATCAGAATGATTCATTTTTATTTCGAGTTGTTTTATTGATTGGTTTTTTTAGCAAGATGCCGTATTCTTAACAATGCTTTAATTTGTGACTCTGTGTAAGAGCATGGAAATATGGAATTGAATCAAATATCACTAATTACTTTCTTGGGCAACAATGTTGAATGTATCTTTATTTATCTTTGTTATGTAAAACTTCTATTTAAATTCCTGCACACACAGCATTGTTCCATATACTCTTTTCTGTTTTACTTATTTACTTGTTTTTACTGTCATAAATTCTGACCTTTATAATCTTATATTCATAGGTCTCTAATGCTTACCTTCAATACTTGCACGGGTTTGGTACAAAAATGCTATTTGAGTTTGTCAAAGACATGCCAAAAGGCGCCACCAACACCTATCTGGATTTGTCATCTTATCTTGGCGTTCTCTTTTTCACGTGGGTTATTCTGCGGCTATTTCCTGTAAGCATGTAAACCATGGTTGCGTTTAACTCTTTGATCGAGAATTAAATTTTGTTGCAATATTTGTCTGCATCATGGCTACTTCATCATCAGCACAATTTATTTTATTTGTTATAGCGTTATAAATCGTTGATACCAAAGATAGACCTGTTCTGATAACGGGGCTATTTACCAATTTATGGTAAAAAAATTTATAAATTTTCAATTTATGGTACTTTTTAAAATTTTTACCCTTTTATGATATTTTTCTTTTTATTTTGTAAAAAATTATGCATTTCGTCAATTGAAATGACAAAATTGTTTGTGGACAAATTTGACCGAGTTCTTCTCGCCGGTGATAGCAACAAAATGAGGAAATATATTTTTTTATGCATATTGCCATTGATACAGGTGAAACGCTGGTGCCAAAGGGAGAAAAAATTTTATTTTATTCATTTTGCCATTGATATAGGTGAAATGCATACGTATAAAATCACAACTATTGCCACAAATGGACAAAAAAAGACCAGATGAAACAGTTTTTAGCATTTCGCCTGTCTGAATGGCAAAATGCATTAAGACATTTTGCCTGTGGAAGAGGCGAAATGGTGCTGTCCTGGTGCAGAGATTCTTCTGCATTTTGTGGAAATGGGGTCACCCATTTCGCCAGGGAGAGAGGCGAAATGGGTCACCCATTTCCTTAATTGTTATAATATTATTTATCATTAGTTCTTGACCTCTTTTAGACCACTTGCTACTCTTTTAGACCACTTGGTATATTATGATTCAATATAACAGACATAATGAGTTAGCCTAGCAACCTTTTTCTGATTATTCTGAATTCTGATAACTAAAATTATTGCTATAATATTTTTTTTCTTATTCCATTCATTTGTATTAATTTACTACAAATAATGTTGGCGAAAACCTTCACATAAACACTGATATCTACTTAGTGCAATTTAGGAAAAAATAATTAATTAGATAATTCTTAGATATTATGTACAAATACATATATTTTAACTTAAACATGCATTAAAAAATAGTTTAAAAATTGAAGAGTCCACTCTAAGGACAGTTAGGTTTGGGTGATAGATATACTAATGTTATGTAATGAGTGTATGTGCATATTTTTTTAATGTTAATAAAATTATTTTTCTTTATTTAATGTATCATATATATTATGAAATATTTGTGTACAATATTTTATGGTATTTTGTTATATATAATTGTACAATATTTTAAATTATATATAATTGTTGGTAATATATAATATCATTCAGTTTATTCTAAAAATTTTTTTATTTGAAAAAATTAATATACAAAATAAAAGAAAATAAGTAAATAAAATTAATACGCAATTTTAATTGTTAATACAATTTTCTGAATACACAGTTTTTTTCAAATTATTATTGCTATTATCAATTATTACACAATAATTAATGACTAATTACTATTAAAAAATCATAATCATAACTAAATAATTGTTTACTAATTATAATATTATAAAAATTAACATAATCATTATATTATAATTATGTTTAAATGTCAAATCTGGAGAGACAAAATAACTTGATGCATTTTGCCGTTCCCACAGGCAAAATGCATTAAATTATTAAAAAAAATTTTCATTTATGTTGCCAGTAGTACTGGCAATATGTGCATTTCGTCAATGCTACTGTTGATTTACCTGTAAACAAATTCTCTCTCTGCCTCAGTCAAAAATACCACAAACTGAAAAAATGTTTTAAAAAGTATCATATGAAAGGGAAAAATTTTGAAAAGTACTTCAAATTGAGAATTTATAAAATCTTTTATCATAAATTGGTAAATAGCCCTGATAATGGCAAGTTTACTGTCGAAGAATTAAAACAAGCCTGTCATTCGTCCTGGTCGGTAACCGGGACTCTGAGAGTCTGGGTTGCTTAAAAAAAAGGTGAACTTAACTGGGACTTTGGAGTTTAGCAAGTTTCACCTCAAATCTGTATGGTTAAAATCAGCTTGTTTATTTCTCTTTCCATGCTAAATTTTCAAACCGTAGACCATATCAAGGAATGAAAGTGTTTGTCTGCTTGTTACTTAATAGCCTACTCTCTTGGTTGCGCCACCTAGTATCGCCATTTTTAACATATATAATATTCTACATCTCCGTTTTGATGTAGGTGGTCTTCATATCACTGGTTTACGAGAAACAACAGAAATTGAGGATCATGATGAAAATGCATGGGCTTGGTGATGGGCCTCATTGGATGATTTCTTATGCATATTTTCTGGTCATATCCTTGCTATACATGTTAGTTTTTGTTGTTTTTGGCTCAACTATAGGTAACATTGCCACAACTAGTGCTTTAATATTTTTTATTGTTTCTTCTTCTGCCTTAGCTTCTAGTTACTAATGCACTTGAAATGCAGGGTTGAAGTTCTTCTTGCTGAACGATTACAGTGTCCAATTTGTGTTTTATTTTGTTTATCTGAATCTTCAAATTTCCATGGGCTTTCTACTTGCTACATTGTTTTCACATCTGAAGACAGCTACAGGTTTACGTTAGTTGTTTGATTTACCCAATACATTGATATATTCTTTCAAAATGTTAGCCCATTTTCTTATCTTTTATGGTTGGAATTTGATGGCTACAGCTGTAGGCTACTTGTGTGTTTATGGAACTGGACTCGTAGCTGCCTATTTTTTCCAAAATTTTCTTGAACAGCCGTCATTCCCGAGTAAGTATTAGATTTTGTGACAGTAATGCATCTGCAATTTTATGAGAGCTTTTTTAATCGTGGAAGCCATTTGATTTCTGCTTTTTTGAGTGGTTTTCCAAGCAAACTGACGCATTTGTGGGAATGATACTCAAAGTTTAGATTTTATGCTAATACATTTTGCAGTGTTTGTTGCATAAGAGATGGGAGAGGATTATGATTTTCCATTCGTTTGATTGTATTTAAAGAAACTGGCAGTAGCTTTCTCATATTCTATGTAACTTTCTTTGTTGTTGGACTACAAGCCTTGTTCATTGTTTTTGCCTTAGCTTTTCTCTACTGTTTATGCTTATGCACCAACTTCATAAATTTTCAAGTTTATTTACGGTTGTTGCAGGAGGCTTGATAACAGCACTGGAGCTTTACCCTGGTTTTTCTCTGTATCGTGGGTTATACGAGTTATCACAATATTCTTCAAGGGGGGCCGAGCATGGCTATCGCGGGATGTTGTGGGAAAACTTAAGTGATAAAGAAAATGGAATGAGTGAAGTCTTAATTATCATGTCTGTTGAGTGGTTGCTGGTACTTTTTGTTGGATACTATATGGATCAAGTTCTGTCATCGGGAAAAAGTCCACTATTTTTCTTGCAAAAGCTTGGAAAGAAGCATCCATCATCTTTTAGGAAGCCAAATTTGCAAAGACAGGGATCTAAAATTTTCATTAATATGGATAAACCTGACATCCGCCAGGAGGTAAGATTTCCTCATCAAACTTCTCTGCATAGTTCATAAAAAAAAAAGGCCTTCTGTGCATAGTGTCTGTTCACTAGTCAGGCTCTGTTTTATCTGGTGCATATGTAGAACTCATGTTTTTCTAATTTGTGAATATTGCAAATTGAGATAGAAAACTTTACTTCCAAACTTGATTATTATTATAGCATATTCACAATTTGAGCTTTAAAATCATTCTTGAAGGAAAAAGAGTCGCTTATTTGGCATGCCAATCTACACACTCATGGAATGAAATATTGAATTTATACCACAAATGCTAGGTACCAATTTCCGAGATTCTAGAGCAATAGCATGTGTAATTATCATTGCCTCAAAATCCATCTGAGGAATTAAAGCAACTTCACAAGCGTAACAATGTAAGAATGCCTGAGCCCCTCTGGCAGGCTCCAGGCTGAAACCAACATACATAACAAAATTTCTGCTTTCATTAAATGATGCCCTCAAAAGTTCATTGAAATTTTTTTGATGTCTATTCCTGTATGAAGAAGCTGAAGGTTCTGCCTGGACGTTTAGTGCATGTGTTTGTCTAGATTTTTTGTTGAGTATTTTATTCATGTTTTTATTCCTTTTCCTTTTCCTCTTGTTAAGAGGGAGAAGGTTGAACAGTTACTTCTGGAGCCAAACACAACTCATGCGATTATTTGTGATAACCTTACAAGGGTATATCCAGGAAGGGATGGAAACCCTGATAAAGTGGCAGTGAGAGAATTATCTCTCGCTGTGCCACCAGGGGAATGTTTTGGTATGCTTGGCCCCAACGGTGCAGGGAAGACCTCATTCATCAGCATGGTCAGCACATAAAATGTTATTTAATTTTCTTTTATGCATTACTGCTGCGCGCTCTGAGAATTTTCTTTATCATATAGGATTATTGTGTTTTTGTTTACAACCATTTAAAGATGAGTATGCTAGAACGTAGTATAATTTGGAAATACATGTTTGGAGCATTTTTGTCTCTGTTATTTTAATCTCTCAGTGAACATTCAGGAGAAATTTTGGCTATATAAGCCATTCCTGCATAAAAGTTGATCCAGGTTGCATTTTTTGCATGTAAGAGACTTTCAAATTGCAGTCTTGCTTTAAGAATTCTCAGCCTATTTTTTGTCCTTCATGTTTTCTTTGCTTTTCTATAACATCCTTCTTGAATTAGTATGGGAATTAAGGTCTGCTTGATAGAACAAAATTTTATGTTCATGATCTGCTTGTCAAATCAGAATCTCATTATAATGCTGTAGTGTTTGACTTTGTTCTCTTGATTAGATGGTTGGGCTCACAAAGCCAACTTCGGGGACAGCATACATTCAGGGTTTGGACATACAAACTCAAATGGATAGGATTTATACCAGGATTGGTGTATGCCCACAACATGAGTAAGCTAAAATTCTCATATTTTCTTTTACAGGCATTTTCATTCCCAGCTTGAAAGAGGATCTTTTATTGATCATACTTAGCTTTTCTATCCAATTTTAGTTTGCTCTGGGATACTTTAACAGGAAGGGAGCACTTGCTATTTTACGGCAGACTGAAGAACCTGAAAGGTTCTGCACTGAAACAAGTAAGTTATTATCATCTTTCCCCCTATTTTGTCATTAAACCATCATTTTCTTTTTTTAAACAGCTGGCCATTATTGTGGCCCGGAGTGATCTTCAGTTAGAAACTAACATGCATGCATTGAATTCCTTGATATCAAAGGTTACTGGTCCTGCTTAATGGGATAACTTTGTGTTTCACTATACTGTACACAACCATACTATTTCTGCAGGCAGTGGAAGAATCTCTCAGGAGTCTTAAACTATTCGACGGTGGGGTTGCTGATAAACAAGCTGGGAAATATAGTGGAGGCATGAAGAGGAGGCTTAGTGTTGCCATATCACTCATTGGGGATCCCAAAGTATGTTGCAATAAACATGATTCAACTTTTGGATAGTTGTGTTCTTTTGATGCACTTTGTGTCATAACCATTCTTGGAAAACTTCTCAGGTTGTTTATATGGACGAGCCAAGCTCTGGATTAGATCCAGCTGCAAGAAGAAACTTATGGAATGTGTTGAAGCATGCCAAGCAAGATCGAGCAATTATTCTTACCAGTATACTCTCTTTCTCACACACTTTTAGCGCTTAATATTGATTGGCAACGTCATAGTAAGAAACTGCTGCTCGTCACTCATGATGCCTGTTTTATTGTTTCTAGCACATTCAATGGAAGAAGCTGAAGCTCTATGTGATCGATTAGGAGTTTTTGTTGATGGAAGCTTCCAATGCATAGGAAACCCAAAAGAGGTAACTAACTATTTCAGTACTTGAAGATTTTTGTTTGCTTTCTTCTTCTTCTTATTGTTTTAAGGTGTGTAATTCTTTATGCATTGTAATTTGGTGCTTGCATGGTGCATGACGTAAAGCTGAAGGGTAGATATGGGGGATCTTATCTGCTCACAGTGACAACATCTCCGGACCACGAGCAACAGGTGTTGAGCTTGGTGCAAGAGCTGTTTTCTGATGCTGAAAGGATATATCACACTTCTGGAACTCAGAAGTTTGAGATTCCGAAACTTGAGGTCAGAATTGCTGACGTATTTTATGCTGTTGAGATTGCAAAAACCAGATTCCCTATTTCTGCTTGGGGTTTATCTGATACCACCTTGGAGGATGTCTTCATCAAGGTGGCAAACGATGCTTAGCCAACTGAACATATTTTCATAATATTAAGGTAGCTTATTTAAGGGCACAGATGCTCATCATAGATATATATGCATGTTCTAATCAGTTCAATTAGCGGAATTTATTTGTATGCTTCTGAAAGGTTTGTTTTTTAAGGCAAAATATTGAACATGTTCACATTGCTAGCTGCTATCTATGATTTTTGGAAAATCAAAGCTGTGGTTGTTAGTTACTTCTCTAATGGAATTATGTCATCTTCTGCCCATTTAGAAAAGAGAAACAACTTCCGTTATTTTCTTTAAATTAAAAAAATTTTACATAGATCATGTCAGTGTCATTACACGATGAAAATTTTTTTTACCCTTGATGAAAAGGAGGCATTTTAATAGAAAAAAAAAAAAATTATAATTTGCCGTAAATTATATACTGTCGATATCGCTGATTGCGAAAATAATGTTTTCCATTATATTTTTTATTGTGTCAAACACGTACTACACACTGAGTGTGAATTCTACAAGTGTTGTGATGCCATTGTGGTCCATGAAACTAAACTATGGTGTCCAAATATGTCACTTTCAAGCTCCAGTTTTTCCAACTTTCAATCCAATTAAGAAATTCGAGTTTACACTGCACGATTTCTACCAAATTTCATGTCCACAAGCAAAGTTTGAATTGATATAAAACGTTCAACAGTTTATTAATGAAATTTGAACCTGTTCAACATCCTGTTTCTGTTTGACATCTTCCCATGAAATGCAATGCCCTGAAGTTGTAGATTCTGAATAAATAAAACTATAATGCTGCTGTCACTTTGCTCCATCGAAGAAGCTACCCAGAAGGATGGGCTATTGACTACGGAGATTTAAATAATAGTAGAATTGTACTACAATTATCAGGCGTAGAAGGGCATTTCTGATATTTAGATTAATCCAAAGGGTGTTTTCGAACAACAAAATATTAACGAAACTATAAAGGGCATTATAGACAATTTAACAGAGGGCAGTTTCGGCATGAAAAAGCTGTAAAAAACAATTTGTTTGAAGGTAAAATATTATTGAAAAAAGTAAAATAATAATAATAATAATAATATGAGAAGCAAGGGCAAATAAGTAAATTGAAATGTTATGTCGAGCCTAGGACAAGGTTGCTCGCATGGAAATGGTGGTCCTTATAAATGCCATTGATTTCTTCCTCTCTTGAAGCAGACGAAAATGGCCAAAAGAAATTGCACAAATAAGGCAACAGAATTGAGAGAGTGCTTTTGGTTCTAAGGTGTAGCTGTAACTGACACACATATACACAGGCAAAGAAAAAAGAAAAAAAAGGAAAGGTTCGTTACATTATTGGCGGGAAAAAAGCTCAACGGTAATAAATTTTTACGTTATTTACTCGTTTTCGCTTGAATCGATATCGTTGCTGTAGCTTAAGCTAGCCCATGGCGGATACATCGCATGGTCCTGCCACTTCCTGGACTCAAGCTGACGCTTTGCTCAGAAAGAACTTAACATATCAGGTTAATGTTATATATTGCTTTTGTTGTTGAATTTTCCATTGGTTTCGGTTTCTGTGGTTGAAGAAATTAGGAGAAATTGATTGTGGATTTTTTTTTTTAAATGTTTGATTCTTAGCTTGTTGATTAAGGCTCTCTGTAGGCTATTGTTTTTGAAGCTGTGAGTGGTGTGGTGGTGTTTTGCTTGAGTAATTGAAGGAAATGTTTAATAGAAGAAAAATAAAAATGAGGGTTTCATTTCCATTAATGTTGATCCCTTTTTTACCTTGCTTTTTTGGAATTTGAGCTTTATGGAAATTTAATATCACTTGTTGGATCTGGTCAATTGCTCCAAATATACGTTTCTAAATGCTATCAGTGAGTATAATGAATGGATGCAGTATGGTTAATTAATTAATGTCAATCTGATTAAAGCTTAATTCATATTCTGAAATTTTCTTACGTAAAGATTTTTAGCTTTACTTTATGATTTTTTTTTAAAATTTTTGTGCTCCCCAGAAACGAAATATTAAGACAAATTGCCGGCTCATTCTCTTTCCTTTTATCCTCTGCATCCTACTTGTGATTACTCAAGATTTGCTCGACAGAGAGTTGAACAAGGCTAGTAACAGGTGTGGTTGTGTTGAGATTGATACAAAGAAAGTTTGTGGTTTGCAATATTCAACACTGGACCAAGTAGCCACTTGTGCCATTCCAAGCCCCCCACAATGGCCTCCTCTGTTGCAAGTTCCAGCTCCTCAGTATCGTGCAGTCAGATCTGATGTCTTTCCATTTGCGGACTTGCCAAATGATTCGTGCAGGCGCACAGGGTCATGTCCTGTGACTATACTTGTCACTGGAAATAATCAATCTCTTGGACAAAGTATCTCTCTCTCCCTCTCTATATATCTCAGTCTCTGTGTGCGTGTTTGTTTATGTGGTTCCTCGTCATCTCTCTTTCTATCACCTTTATTTGTGGGCATCTCATTTTCAACGTTAATTTGTGAACTTTGTTCTCCGATACAGATTTGGTTGGAAATATTTTTCCAAGTTCTTTCACTCTAAATTCTTCCAATATTAGCGATACTGTAGCCAATAGTGTGCTGGTGGGTCATTTTTCCTCTTTGCTTTTTCCTTTACCATGTATTCAGTTTCACTTTTATCATTTGTAATTTTTTGCAATTAGGTCTTGTACTAACGTGGCTTTCCAAAATGTTTCAGGGTTCAGATACGGAACCAAAACGAGATAATTTTCTTGATCCAGCTTTCCTTGAGGATTCTCCTCTGTATAATGTTCAGAGTCAATGCACATCAAACTCCACATTTTCTGTTTCTGTTCAGTCAGTCATTGAATTTCAGAAAGGTATGAATTAATCACCTCATGCAAGTGTGCAACTTGTGTTATTTGATGCAAACCTTACTGTTTTGGATCATGCCGGAAACAACAAAAATTCTTCATAAATTTTTATTCCTTTGCTTGCCTGCTTTACATTTCTGAAATCACACAACCGTGACTTGTTTGCTGGATGAACAAAATATGCATGTGCTGCATAACTGTTATGAAGCTTATCCAGTCTCCACACTACTTGGTTCTATATGTGCAAAACAATTGTCATGTAGCTTTCTGAATTGGTTTTCCTTTTTTTCTCTTGAGTACAGACGTAGCATGTGTTCAAGGTTTAAACCTGTGGCGCAACAGTTCTTCTGAGGTAAATGAAGAATTATTCAAAGGATATCGTAGAGGGAATTCAGAAGAGAAGATCAATGAGATACTTGCAGGTTTTCTTCTTGAGTCCAAGGATATTTTTGTCAAACATTGAAGTAGTATTACATCTTTGGACATTCTAACAGTGTCATCTTCTGCAGCCTATGATTTCTTAAACTCCAACAGGAACAATTTTAATGTGAGCGTATGGTACAATTCCACCTATAGGGATGGTGATATTCAAGGCCAATTCAACTTTGTGCGGGTTCCACGTGCAGTGAATCTGGTATGAAGTATGAACTTGTATGCGTAATAAATAGGTCACCTAGGTTTCATGTTTGTTTAGCATTTCCATTTGACTCTTGAGAGCTTTAAGACTTGGAATTTTTATATTGTTAAAAAATTTGTAAGAAACTAAGGTTGTAACACTAGCAATCTCGCTTGAATAGTTCTCTCTTTTTTCCCTTTTCCTTTGTCATTCTTCTGTTGTCTTCAATGTCCTTTTTTTTTTTTTATCAGTACCCTTGGTAGAATGATTTCAAGCTCTGTACTGTAATTGTTCTGGTTGTTTCATGATTGCTGTCTGTTCTTTGCCAAAAGATTGGCATGTTCTCACCATTCAATTTTAGGGACACAAATATCATCTCTTTGGGATAGAATGTGTCGCATGTTATATCTGGTGACATCTTTTACCAGTTATGCTGTTTGCACCACATTTCCAGTGAAGTCTTTCCCAGATCAAGAGAACAAGGTTGCAGTTATGACTTTAATGTGTTAAAGAATTTGATCTCATTTAATTTATTTGCTTGTTTTCTAGGTATTATTTATTCTCGCCAACAGTTGTAGAATTTCATTCTTTCTGTCCCCTCTTTGTTCTAGCTTATCTGCATGCTTTCTGGAAAACATCATTGGAATTATGCTACAATATCACACTGACATATAGATATTCCTTGCTCATAGGTGTCGAATGCCTATCTTCAGTTTTTCCAAGGGATTGGTACAAAAATGATATTTGAGTTTGTCAAAGAAATGCCTAAAGTTGCCAGCAGGATCAATGTGGATCTTGCATCTCTTCTTGGCACACTCTTCTTCACATGGGTTATTCTACAGCTATTCCCTGTAAGTGCACAAACTGTTCTTCCTTAGTTTCTATGTACTCAAAATGTATTTCATTGCAATTGTTCATTGGTTCAATGTAATTTTTTACTTGCCAGAAGAGTGAAAACCATGGGTTCCTAGTCATAGTAAGTCTTTTATCGAGAACTGAAAGGACTCAAATTCTTTTGTTGGTCTTTTAACTTTTTTATTTCTAATTTGTGTTGTCTCTCTAGCTGAAACCTGAAAGGGAACATATCAAGTTTGAATTGTTCCATGACAAGACATAAACCTTACAATAAGTTGGAATTACTCCTCACTGGGACATTTATGTTGGGTAATATTGGGAGTTGCTCTGTTCACACAAGTGCCCTGTAGCAAAGACTGTATAGAAAGTAAATTTGATATGGAGTTGCTTTTATGAAAGCTAAGTGGTTCAAGGATTTTCTAACTTCTTGGTCCTGTCCTTTAATGCTAATTCTCACTAACTTTCAGTTCTCTGTCTACCATTCAAATTACTTCCTTCTTTCCCTAGGTTCATTCAACAGACAAAAGAATAGTAACCACTACATCACATTTGATAATTTTTTTTTGAAGTTATTTAATGTTCTACATTTCACTATTGATGTAGGTGGTACTGACATCATTGGTCTATGAGAAACAGCAAAAACTGAGGATCATGATGAAAATGCACGGACTTGGTGATGGGCCTTATTGGATGATTTCTTATGCATATTTTCTTTCCATATCTTTTCTGTACATGTTGGTTTTTGTGATATTTGGCTCAGCAATAGGTAAAATTTCTACCATTTAAGTTTCTTATTTTGTATTTGCTTCAAGTTACTAATGCAGTTAACTTGCAGGGTTGAAATTTTTCACACTTAATGACTATGGCATACAATTTGTGTTTTATTTTATATACATAAACCTGCAAATTTCCTTGGCCTTCCTCGTCGCTGCATTTTTTTCAAATGTTAAGACTGCTACAGGTTCAGTATTAGCTCTTAATTTGATTTATTTGCTATTCAATATTAATTTTCAAAATGTTATCTAGTTTCTTATTATTATTATTATTATTTTTATATGTGAACTTTGATGGCTACAGTTGTAGGCTATATAGGAGTTTTTGGAACTGGGCTCTTAGGTGGCTTTCTTTTCCAAAATTTTGTTGAAGATTTATCATTTCCGAGTAAGTAAGACATTTCATGACAATTTGACTGGTGCACCAGCACTCTTTAAATTAGAAAAAGATTGTAGTTCTTTAAGCTAATATGAATATTGGATTCTGTGTACTGCATTGGTTGCTCTATTTTTGCATAAATTTCTGGCCTTATGACAAAAGCAAGGTGGTTTATTGTCAAATTATTTGATAGCATATAAGAAACCAGCAGCACCTTACTCATATTCTGTGCAATCTAATGCTTCATAAATTTACAAGGCCTAATTGTCCATCATTTGCTGCTTAAGTTTGTCCAATTTTTAATGTTTTTGCAGGTTTTATATGCTACTACATTTATACCTTTCACTAGATTTACTCATTACTAGACCAATTTACTATTTTCTGCAGGAGGCTGGATCATTGTGTTGGAGTTATATCCTGGTTTCTCTCTATATCGTGGATTATACGAATTTTCAGAATATGCTTTTTCGGGGAATGCAATGGGGACTGATGGGATGCGGTGGGGAGATTTGAGTGATAGCAACAATGGGATGAAAGACGTTTTGATTATTACGTTTGTTGAGTGGATAGTAGGAACTCTTGTTGCATATTATGTAGATCAGGTTTCATCATCAGCAAGTGGGAAAAGTCCTCTATTTTTCTTGGAAAGCTTTCGGAAGAAACGTCCAACATCTTTTCGGAGGCCTAGTTTGAAAAGGCAGGGATCTAAGGTTTTTGTTGATATGGATAAACCTGACGTCATTCAGGAGGTAATGACTTTCTTATGTTGACTTTTATTATAGATTTTACCGGTAAAAATATTGTACCTGATGTACTTGAAACTGTAGTTCCTGGCTTTTTTCCATTGTAATTTTTGTAGCTGTAACTCTAGGTTGAACCAGAGAAGTTTCATAAATACAATAAATATCATATTAGCTTATCTTGGCTATAAAGGACAATTCCATAATTATATTTGCATTCTTGTTTGGACCTGGCGATATTGGGTGCTCATCTTCTTTTCAGTTTTGATATGGTGGTAGTGCCACTAGTTATTGTCTATAGAAAAATAGAATTTCTGTTGTTGGCACTCACAAGTATCTCAGCTTTGCCTTGTGTCATACCATAAATATCGCCTTGATAAGCTTGGTGGAAGTTTATCTCACATCTTATCAAAATTTTCCTTCTGATATTTTTGAAGAAATTTAGCATCAATTTGGATATGTCAGCCATGAATAAATGCTAATCTCTTAACTTTTTTTCCTGAACTTTTCAATAATGCAGAGGGAGAAGGTTGAGCAGTTGTTGCTTGAGCCAAGTACAACTCATGCAATTGTCTGTGACAACTTGAAAAAGGTGTACCCAGGAAGGGATGGAAATCCTGAGAAACTGGCAGTAAGAGGATTGTCTCTTGCTTTGCCTCCAGGAGAGTGCTTTGGTATGCTCGGTCCTAATGGTGCAGGGAAAACTTCTTTTATTAGTATGGTCAGTATAGAATTGCTTTTTGGCTGTCTAATATATCTAGTTGTAGAGGTTACAAAGGAGAGTTCAGGATAGGGTAATATGATTATAATTCTGTTATTTTCCTCCTGCCTTATTTCACTTTCTCGAATTCTGTGCTGAAATTGGTAAATCTTCAGGAGAGGTGTTGGCTGGCTAAGCCTATTTTTTTTATACATTATTGATCCCAGTAAAGGACTAATATTGGAGGATGATCAGGAAAATATTCATATCTTGCATCAATTTCATAGAAAGTGATTGCTGTTATGTCTTAGTTCCAGTTCATGCACTTATGATCAGTCTCTTCTTTTATACCTTATAATAGTTGCTAGAGTACAACCTGATTTTATTGTGAGAAACTCTGTTTGATGCAGATATGACTTTAGGCTTTGATAAGTTTCCTTTAAAACCAAGTTCATATTGATTGATTTTCTTTGTGACATATTATTTTATTCTGCTGATTAGATGATTGGTCTCACAAAGCCAACGTCAGGGACAGCATACGTTCAGGGCTTGGATATATGGACTCATATGGATTGGATTTATTCCAGTATGGGCGTCTGCCCTCAGCATGAGTAAGATATTCTTTGCTTCTAAAATGCATTTCACCCTTGGCTACAGAGCTAGACAATTTCTAACATATGTTTTGGTTACTTAAGCCTGCTGTGGGAGACTCTAACAGGAAGGGAGCACTTACTATTTTATGGCAGACTTAAGAACTTAAAGGGCACCGCCTTGACTCAAGTATGTTATCTTCATCTCTAATTTTAGATGTCATTTGCTTTTTTAAGTAAATGGTTGCTGTAGGAACTTGGCACAATTTTAAGTTGGACTGTAGGCATGCTTGTATTCTCTCCCACTTCCAAATCATAAAAATTGATGTGGTAAATTATGATTGCCACACAACATTTGACTGGAATAAATGTTTAAATTGTGATATCGGAATTCCAGTTTACAAAGAAGGTAAATAAACATAAAGAGGACGAGAGAAAGCACAAGCCATAAAACTAGCTTGTTGGAACAAATATGAGGGAGACATTTTGACCTAAACCTGCAGATCATATAAATGTAGTTCGTAGTGGTGGTTCATATTTTTGCTGGACAGGAGTAGAGCAATGTGTTAAAACAGCAGTGAGTTTAATTATGCAGTTTGCTGGTCCTGCCTTATGAAATAAGACTTTTTAGTTTCACTTCTTTTCTACTACTGCAGGCAGTGGAAGAATCTCTCAGGAGTGTGAACCTGTTTAATGGTGGCGTTGCAGATAAACAAGCAGGGAAATACAGTGGAGGAATGAAGAGGAGGCTTAGTGTTGCGATATCACTTATTGGGGATCCGAAGGTATGCTATCTCCTAAAAATTTTTAAAAACACTGCTCTTCATGAACCTTTGTTATTAATTTCTGACGCACTTTATCCATTGTGATTGGAAATTTTGCAAGGTTGTCTATATGGACGAACCTAGTACTGGATTAGATCCAGCTTCAAGAAGCAATTTATGGAATGTGGTGAAGCGTGCAAAGCAAGGCCGAGCAATTATTCTCACAAGTATACTCTCTCTCTCTCTCTCTCTCACGCTCAAAATTTCTGTGCTATTTCTTGACTACCAACAACATAGGACGAATTATGGGCCAATGTCATTAATGATATTCTTTTTCATGTTATCAGCACATTCAATGGAAGAGGCAGAGGTCTTATGTGATCGATTAGGAGTTTTTGTTGACGGCAGCTTGCAGTGCATAGGAAACCCCAAAGAGGTAATTTAGGCCAAAACTATGTTATTCTTTAGATATTCTATGCGCATGGAATGCCACTAAAAGCAGAAAGCATGATAGTTCACTTCTCTGAAGTCCCCTTCATCAATGTAGTCCAGTATAATGATCTGTTTGAAAATGAGTCCTCTTTAAATAACATTGGATAGGTGATAGAGGCACCTTGCTAGTGGTACTCGCGTATAACGAGGAATGGCAAAAGAGGTAACGTGCTAGACGTGAAATGGCAAAATGTAATCATATAAAGGTTTTGCTGATCCATCCTTATAAGCTTGTATGTATGAGCTGTAAATGCGTGCATCTTCACACAGAATGTTAGTCTCGTGTTTGTGCCATGCATCATTGTCCCTCATCAAATTTCATCCGAACAATAGAAGGTACTCATTAGAGCCAAATTAAAATTACTCTTCAAGCTCTAATTGGCTGTCCACTATTCTGGAACACATTGTGGCACTAGCTAACAGCCTCATTCTTTTCGACACTGAATACCAGTAGACCTAATCTACTACAGACTAGGACTTGAGCAATCCTGGTGCTTTGTCTTTGTTTATTTTGTTTACTAATTTGTGTTGGTTACATTTTTCTATTCATGTGTTACATTACAGCTGAAGGCTAGATATGGGGGTTCTTATGTGTTTACAATGACAACATCTATGGATTATGAGCAAGAGGTAGTGAGCATGGTGCAGAAACTCTCCCCTAACGCCGAGAGGACATACCACACTTCTGGAACCCAGAAATTTGAGATGCCGAAACACGAGGTCAGAATTGCAGATGTATTCCAGGCAGTTGAGATTGCCAAAAGCAGATTCCCAGTTTTTGCCTGGGGTCTGTCTGATACCACCTTGGAGGATGTCTTCATCAAGGTGGCTAATGGGGCCCAGGCATTTTCAGTACTTTCATGAAGCATGATACTGTTACAGTCTTAGGAAATGGACTTCTGATCTCTTATATTATACACATTTTTGTTTTCTCTGAGTTCCAATATATAGAAACCCACGTATGATTACACTCAATGTGCATATGTAAATGTATACTGTGAATCCAATAAACTGTATTCTATATTTTACCAATAAAAAATATAATACGATTTTATTTGTTAATACGATTATATGATATGATTATATATGTAAGTGTTAAGTGTATTGCATTCAGATTAGATAAAAATATTTTATATAAAAATAAATAACTGACCAAAATTTGAAATTACTGTTATATATTACTTAAACTATGTTCGTAATAAAAGAAACTAAAAGTTTAACTTTAGTGATTAAACATGAATAAAATTTTTTGAGTTTCACAATTCAAAATTGTACTGTGAAGTTTCAAAACAGTTATTCAGTTCTGCTCATCCTTAATCATTCACAATTTCTCTTATTAGCTATTCAAAGTTGAGTTGGACTCGTCTAATTTCCCTAGAACAATATTAAAAGTATCCATGCAATATTATTTAGGTTATACTACTTGTATTAATAATCTATTATATGTAAGACTCTTTTATATCCTCCTATGGAAAAGATAAAAAGTTATTTTCAGTATTACCCTAAAAACATCTGAACTATATCTATAGGTATATTAAATGTTGAGTTTAAAGTCATTAATTTCAAAATTTGACAAGTGTCTCTTCTTATAATTCAACATTCATTCCTAAAATCTTATGTGTTGAGTTGTTAAAATTCACAATATTTAAAAAAAAATATAAAAAAATTATTTTAGAAAACACATGTTTTATTCTATGTAAACACTCTAATTCTATTACATTTAAAACATTACTTTAAAAAATAAGATATTTTTTATTTATTCTAACCTACACATCGCTATTGTTTTAAAATATTTTCTATTTTCTATTTTATTTTATTTGTTTAATTATTATTGTTACTATTTATTAAAAATATATATACTCTCAACAAAAATAATAAGATAAAACTATTACAACAATTTTATAAGTTTTCATTTCTATATTTAATTTAATTTATTAAAATTATTTACAACAAAAATTATTTCAAAATCTATATATTATTCGTACGGATTCACTACTAATTGTTAGTTCTTTAAAATATCTAATAACTCACCAGGGCAATTCATACCTAGAAAATTCTTCACTTAAAGGTTATTATCAAGCTGAGGGAGGGAAAAACACAAAAAGAGATCTCAATCCTGCAATTGGTGAAATGGAAGTCTCATATAAACACCCACGTATGAAGAAGCAAATGCTCTTGCCTTAGGGAAGCATACCTAGCTCGAGATGTTATTATCCATTACAAGAAATTCCTCAAGCCCTTCCCTTTTCTGCTAGCCCTTCCTTCCTAAGCTCAAGATTTTGCTAACCTTTCTTCCTCGGGCGCTTTCCTAAGGTCTATCGAGCTCAGATCTTTTGACTTTTCGCTGCTTACTGATTTTATCTCTTTGCCTTTAGTAGAGCTCTTATCAGAATAAGGAATTGGTTAATCACAAGTATAAATTAATTATTAAGAGATTTTTCTTTTGCTCATATGTGAGTAAATTGGATTAGTTAGACTTACAACATCGTATGATTTTATTTAAGTTAAATTAAATTAGTTAGAGTTAATTAAATTTTAAATATCAATAATTTCGATAAAAAAATAGCCCATATGATACATAAAAAAATTCAGGTATAAAGTTCATCTAATTTAAAATTCATATAAAAAAAATATTTTACTTTTCTAGAAAAATCTTTTTGTTCAAAGTTAGTAGGTTCTATAATATTTTTTGTAATCTCAATATAGCTTCTTGTTGTTTGGGTTTTGAGACATTAAAGGGTTTTTGAGTTGGATTGCATTAATATTATCTAATCTAGTAGTTATCGTTATATCATAACAGATCAATCGGTGGCAATTGTTATCTGAAATTTTAATTTCTATTTTTCTTTATATTTTTGTCCCGAAATTGTCTACGTCCTTATCTTAGAATAATTCTATTCAATATCATCTCTCTCTATATATATAGATATAGATGTGGGCTAATAGCATTGAAAATTCAGGTGCTTTGGTTCAGTAACAATGGCCATAAACAATGCCAATAACATGTCTTGTTTCTGCTGTGTTCTGTTTGTCGCTTTGTTGTTAGCTAATAATTACAGCGGCTGTCAAGCATCACACCCTCCTAGAGATGGAATTGATCAGTATGAGTTGAAGAGAGGAAATTTCTCTGTTAAGTTCACCAATTTTGGTGCTTCTATGATTTCTCTTAAATACCCTGACAAACATGGTTATTTTTCTTCTCTCTTTACATATATATATATATATATGTTCTTGTTCTTGCTTGTTAATTTTTATTATTCTTGTTAATGATTAGATATTTAAAAAAAATTAACCCGAAAATATTTTCTTTATCTTGAGATTTATATAAATTATAAATTGATCAAACTATGAAGTCTGCTGCTTAATTATTTTTTCTATTTGTACTTCAGGAAAAATAGCTGATATTGTTCTTGGATTTGACTCGCCTGAGGATTATAAGGTGAGTATGATATACAATTGATTAATTAGCATTATGAATGTAATTAAAATACAAATTTTTATTAATAAAAAAATCTAATGACTTAAATATTAATGGACTGTATAAATAATATAATAATGTAACTTTTCTACCATTTGAAAATTTAATTTAATTGTGAATAAAGGGGTTTAATTTTTATTTTGACCTTGTTTGTTGTAGAATGACACAACGTACTTCGGCAATATTGTTGGACGTGTTGCTAACAGAATTGGAAAGGCTCAATTCACTCTAAATGGAACCCTATACAAATTGGTGCCTAATGATCACAAAGTAAACATGTTACATGGTAAATTAGCTTAGCCACCACCTTCTTTTAATAAGAAAAATGTCATTGGAAGTTTTTTTTTAAATCAGATCATTAATATTTTTTTCATGTTTCTTTAATGTCATGTATCAGGTGGTCCAAAGGGCTTCAGTGAAGTTAAATGGAGTGTCTATAAGTTTGTGAAACACAGTTATATCACTTTCAAATATGACAGCTTTGATGGAGAAGAAGGTGCTTACACATTATTATTATTATTATAGCTGATGTCCTGCATATACAAAAAATATAAATTAAAAGAGTAATGGTATACATACCGCTAAAGGATAAATTTTTTTAAAAGACTATATACTGCCCCATGAACAGAGAATAGTATGATTTGTGACTCAATTTTTTTGGTAATTTCGCGGCAACGTTCTATGAAAATCATTTTTCAAATTATAATTTGTTAATATGAATTTTAAGCTAACAATGGACTGTGTGCAGGTTTTCCTGGTGATCTCTCTGTGTATGTTACATATTTCATATTTGACAAAAACAGATTAGCTGTAAAAATGGTAGCCATACCCAAAAACAAGCCTACTCCAGTAAACTTAGCCTTGCACACTTACTGGAATCTTGCCGGCCACAACACCAGTGACATTTTATCCCACACCATCCAAATTTTTGGATCAAAAATCACTCCAGTTGATGAAGATCTCATCCCAACTGGGGAAATCAAATCCATCAATGGCACAGCATATGATTTCCTGAAGCCCCGAGAAATTGGAAGCAGGTTGAAGGAGTTGCCTGGTGGATATGACATAAACTACGTGCTGGAAGACATGAAACCTGGAAACCTGAAGAAGGTTGCTGTGGTGAGAGAAGCTGTTTCAGGAAGGAAAATGGAGCTCTGGACTAATCAGCCTGGAGTGCAGTTTTATACTAGCAACATGATCGATAAAATTAATGGCAAAGCTCTGGCTGTTTATAAGAAATATGCAGGGCTTGCCTTGGAGACTCAGGGTTTTCCTGATTCTGTTAATCATCCTAATTTTCCATCACAGATTGTTAGTCCAGGGGAGACTTATACCCACATCATGGTCTATAGGTTCTCTGCTAACTAGAGACTGTTTTTAATGTTTGGACTACTTTTTTGGATATTTATTTATAAATTAATAATTTATTTTGTGTTTTATTTTAATAAAAATAATATATTTGTATTTAGTATTAAACTTTTGTTATATTGTAACTTTATAAATTATATTTCAATTGAGATATAAAATTTTTATTTTCAGTTAATATTTATTTTTTACAATTTGATCCATCAAACATTATTTATCAAATTAGACAAAATTAATTTCATGCAACACTAAAAGATAACTAATTAACAATAAAATAAAAACATAGGAATGGCTCTCCTCAAATTCACTTTTCCTCAAATTTAATTCTTATGCTAATCGTACAAAAATATCGGTCTTCTTAATTGTAAGTTTTAAATTAAAGTGCAATTGTAGTTAAATAGCTAATTTAATCCTGTTTAGCTAATTTATTGGACCCTATATAAATTTGTTGAATCACAGTTTTATTTTAATTAATGGTAGCTGGCAGTTTCTCTATTTAAATTAGTTGAAATTTAAGTAATTTTTATTTTTATTAATAATAGATTCCTGCATCAAATAAAATATTAAATAAAAATATAATAATATAAAAATTTTAACACTCGAACATTCTCAATTTCTTTCTTTTTGCTTTAGCTTAGTTTAAAAATTTCTATTCTACATTAACATTCTCAATTTTTTTCTTTTGGCTTTTCGCTTTAGCTTTATATAGATATAGTGATAGATATGCAAATTCGATAGAATAAAAATTGAATGTGACCATTTGTAATTTTTAAATTTTAACTAATTTAATTTGATTCGGACCTAACTAATTTAATACGATCACTTCGAACTTGAAATTTAACCTATATTCATCACAACAATTATTGGTATTCAATTGTTGAATTTTAGTTGGAATAGTAGAGTATATGCCTTAGTTAGGTAATAAACAGCTTTGCTTGAATAAAATATGTATTTGCACCAAACACTTGTCGCCAATTATAAAGTTGATGAACTTGTTGCTGTTGAGGAATCTTTATCATACCAACTGATATAATGAGACTAAGAGTGGTGTGAGCTAATAACTAATTCCACCAAACTCAAATGCACCAACCTGATTAAAGCATGCACCATAATTAACTAACATACATAATTAACCAGTTATACAACGATTAACTGGTGCTTGAAATTTCTGTAAAAAAAAAAAAACTGGTGCTTGAAATTAAGATGCTCAAGAGTTATATTGGTTAGCTCGTATTTTTCATGGAATAATTTTGCTCTCCTTATTAATTCATTTATTTTATGCAGATCCTGATAACTATCGAATATAAGTAGTTATATTGATATAAATCGTTTGGGTCCTTACTACCAAATACAAGAAATAATTATACGCTAAAGTAATTGATAAATCTGTTTATATATATATGAAAATGATTTGTGTCGGGATTCGCGACGGCAACCTGAAATTACAATTTTTTTTTCATTTCAATGGTAGATGGCCCCCTGTATCGGGGGCAAAATAAGAAGAAAATTTTTTATTTTATTTTTTAGCGGAATTTGTGATGTTGCGAGTTCCGACATGTATTGGAGTCCTATATATATATATATATATATATATATATATATATATATATAAATCTTCTTTATTCATGTTTCTAATATATGTATTTGCTGCCAACTGCTATACAATATTAATTGACTATAATGAAACTACACTAGCAACCAAAGTGACACATGCATATACACTAAATTACTAACTCAGCAAGGTACATCTACAAAGTGGGCAACAATTGCTATTCTTCAGCCAATTTGAGATGCAACTTCCATGGTAGATGTGCTTACATGGCATGCAAGTAGCTTCAGCTCCAACCGGAAGATCTTCCAAGCAAATCACACATTGGGTCGAAAAATCTTGAATTATAACCTTTTCCAATGCTTCAATGGCCTCCTTACTTGCAGCAACAAACACCAATCTCTGAGAATTGAAAGATTCCATGAAAGCATCAGAAACTGTACTATTACTATCATATATAGCGAGTACGGTGCTCCTGAGCTGCACAACCATAGGAATGATCTTGCGATCATCGAAGTATCGACATTCTTCAGCACAATCCATGATTTTTGCCATCAAGATAGGATGAGCATTTAAGGGTATGTTCATCTCAGAAAGAATGGTTGACATGGTAGACCAAGAAGCTGCGCTATGCAGCAGATAGTCTCTTACAATCTGAAACTCCTTCAAGATTGTACCTCCTTCCATGACTTGAGCATATATTTGGATCAAGAAAATTGCTTCAGCTGCAAAAGATTGATCTATTTCTTCATCATCCTCACAAAGCCATGCCTCGCATTGATATGTTGTGTTAGCAGTCATCTTCAACAGGAACAAGAAGTTGACACTAATTAAGATGGAGCTATAGAAATTTAATTTCTTGTATTATGTATAATATATATGTGACGAAGCTAACCAGTTAATGTTGGATATGGGTTTTGGTGGGTTGTTATTTATGAATTTATAAGCCATTGGGTTCGGATTTTACCATTAAAGAAAGAGTGACTTGGAAGTACGCTTTTGAAAATTTCAATTCCTTTTCTTATTTGAAGAAATTGGAGTCCTTTTCTAATCAGGAAATCCTATCAATGATGAATTTTTGACACAGATTTAACAAATCTTTATAAGATTTGGTTTTTAACTCAAGTACATTATCGTTAATAGAACGAATTGCAATATATATAACCTCAAAATTTATTTCTTTCTTAATAATCTATTATTTTCTTTGATCGTTACTTGCTCAAGCTTTTGTTCAATAATATTTTTTAGCCATGTCAATCGAAGATCAAGAAATCTGTTGTCATGTGGCTCCACTGGACATTGTCGACCCTGAAGATGAGTCTTTTTCTTGCCCCATGTTCTCCATTAATGTTGAGGCTATCTTCATGCATCATCTGATGGAGGAAGAAGACGGAGATGAATCAGAACTTTATGATGCGGAATATGAAATGGTCGAACATGAATTCTTGGTTGAGCGCGAGCGTTTGATTCATCAGGAAACATCAATGTCAACCATCAACCAAATCTTGACTGACATGAACGTTCCTGTTCAATCGCATATTCTGCACAGAATCTTGGGTGTTGCTCATCAAATGGCGAGCAATAAACGGTATCAAGATCGCAATGTTTTGCGTATGATGGTGGAGATTGATGTTCCTTTTGCTCTCGTGGATGGTATGGATTATGAAGATGAGTATGTCATACGGTTTGTGCCTGCGAGTAAGTCAGCAATGGAAGATTTGGAGAAAATCAAAGTTGAAGGTTCCACTAAACAGCTTTGCACAATATGTTTGGAAGAGCTTTTGATGGGCTCAGAGGCAACTCGGCTACCATGTTTGCATGTTTATCACAGCGAGTGCATTGTTAGTTGGCTAGAAACTAGTAGAGCTTGTCCTTTGTGTAGGTTTGAAATTGCTTGATCAAGTCCATTTATGAGTCTAATTACTAAGCTTAATCAGGGATAGTACTTGATAATTTTAAAAGAAAAATCTACTATTATTTTTATTTATTGATATGTCACCAATATTTATACAATATATAAAATTATTTCAGAATTAAAAAGAACTAGTCGTGAATCCATGCGATGCGCGGACTGTGAAATAAAATAATATAAATAATTTGAATGGAATAATAACTAAATACATTAAAAATAAAATAAATTACATTAATTTTATTTTCTTTAATTTTTGTTACTATAATTTTTTAGTTATAATAAGATTTGTTTTTAGAATTATTAAATTAATTTTTTTGAAATAAAAAATTATTAAATTAGTATTGAAATATGTATAATAGTGTTTTAGTTAAAAAATAATATTAAATAATTACTATAATTTTTTAATGGTTTAGAAAAAATATTTTGAGTGATTTAAGGTAGAAAAATATATAATATATACATAATTTTAGAATTTGAGTAGTATTAAAATATGTATAATAGTGTTTTAGTTAAAAAATAATACTAAATAACTATTAAAAATGTTTTATTTTTAATAAAAAAATAGAATTTTTAATAGTTTAACACATTAACTTTTTAAGTGAATACTCAAATATAAAGGTGGACACTTGTCAAATTTTTGATTTAATAATTTTAGGACTCAAGATTTAATATACATATATTTGAACCACACCCAACCTAACAAAAGGACCAAGGCTGAAAATAAGTGTCAAGTAAGAAAAAATATGAAGCTGTTTACTAAAGGAAAATTAATTTGAGGTGTTTCTCAAAAAAATTTCTACTGAAAATAAAAACTAGAGGTTTGTGTTCAAATGATATTGTTTTCTAAATTTTTCAAAAAAACAGTTTTTTTTTTTAAAATTGTAATAGTGTTCCGAGATCTAATTTATATTGTTTTCTAATGTTTTCTTTTAAAAGAAAAAAATGTTTTCTAATGAAAAATATGGAGAGAATTTTTTTTTTACATAATTAAACGACATATGGAATCTTTCAACCATTTCTATTTTTTTAATTTCTTTCAAATTATTTTTAACCTTTTCATGCTTATTGCTTTATTGTTCTTTCAATTTTAACAGCTAAAAACTAGTTTGTACTAAACCTATTTCTCTCTCTCTCTCTCTCTCTCTCTCTCTCTATATATATATATATATATATATATATATATATCTAAACCCTATCATAATAATCTAACCTTAATTATATTTATTTAATAATGCTCTTGGGTATACTAGATTTAATTTATTATTTTAGTAATTTTAAATATAATATAAAATTATATAAAAAAATTATATTGTACTAATATAAAAATATATAAAAAAGAAATATTGTATTATAATAATTAATATAATTTTTTAAATTGAAACATAGTACTCTAAATTTAACAAACGAACACGATATTTCAAATTTTCTATGAAAAATGAAAAGTTTTTAAAGAAATTAAATTAGAATTAGAAAACAGTAAACTATTCTCCACAAATAAACAACACCTATAACTTCTAGGCTAGCAAGGAACACAAATTCATTTTTAGAGTGTGTTTGGTATAAATGAATTCCGTAAAATTTTATGGAATTTATTTGCAAATCCACATGATGTATGTTTAGTGTAAATGAATTTTATATGGAATTCATTTGCAATTTTAAATTTTTAAATTTGTGTAATTGATTATAACTAAACCAAATTCTATCAAAATAGTTGACATTTCCAAATGAATTCCTCATGTTTTAAGTTTGTATTTTAACATGACTAAAATACCTCTCTTTATTTTTATTTTAAAAACATCTTTATATTTAAAAAGATATTTTTGACAAAACTTGAATTTAAAATTTATATCAAACAGAATATAATAAAATATGAAATTCATTTAAAATGAATTTTATAAACTATTCATTTAAACCAAATACATTTTATTAATAAAAATTCATTTGAAAACGAATTCTATTTGGAAATTAAATGAATTCTTTTTGGAATTGAACCAAATAAGGGGTAGTTTGTTTATATTTCATCAATAATATGTGTATGTATATGTTTAATATATGAAAATAATACATATTATATGTTGTAAATTTAATGTAGAGTATATTTTATACAGTAAAAAATTAATAAATATTAGATTTTAAAAGATATTAATATTAGGCGTACTGCATCATATAACTATATTTTTAAGGAAAATTATTCTTGCCGACACTGGGTGTAACGCCCACATAATACATTTTCATTTATTTGCATAACATGCATATCATATAGTCATGAGAAATAGATGTAATATGTGTGATATTAAGTCCATAACAAGAATTAGAAAGTTAAGGGCTTAATTTGGTTGATGACAAA
>CATIWM010554865.1:0-11171 GCA_949671775.1 Mallotus repandus
ATTAACCCAAAAGCATGCTTAACTCCATCTTGATTTGCATGATAGTCCTAGCTTATACACACTTAAAAAAACATGTTAAATGCTCAAAACTAAGATTGTTAAGATCAAAATCAAGATTGATTATTGCTAAGGTCAACACAAATGTTTGATGTGATTCTTGGAATAGATGTCTTAACCAAATATCAAGCAATAATTGATTGCTACAAGAAGAAAGTAGAGTTCCAAATGCCTATTTGTGGTAAAATTATGTTTAGAGGTGAAAGGATTTTAGAGCATCATAGCATGGTTTCAGCAATCATAACTAGAACAATAATGAGAAAAGGATGTGAAGCATTCTTGGAGTATGTTATTGACATTAAAAAAGAAGGGAAAAAGCTTGATAGTCTTCTTGTGGTAAATGAGTTGACAAATGTATTTCCTGAAGATCTTACAAGATTGCCACCTGATAAAGAGATTGAGTTCAGTATTGATTTGCAGCCACGGACAACTCCTATTTTATAAGCTCTATATAGAATGGCTCAAGCAAAATTAAAAGAATTAAAGATACAATTGCAAAAATTACTTGATAAAGGCTACATTAGAATATGTATGGTAAAGAAGAAGAAGGATGGTACCATGAGAATATGTATTGATTACAGACAATTGAACAAGGTAACTATGCATAACAAGTATCTATTGCCATAAATTGATGACCTGTTTGATCAGTTGCAAGGAGCTAGGATATTTTCAAACATTGACTTGAGATCCGAGTGTCACCAGTTGAAGATTAATGAAGCAGATGTGCTTAAAACAACGTTTAAAACTCAATATGGGCATTATGAATTCTTAGTAATGCCATTCGGGTTAACTAATGCTCGAGCTACATTCATGGATCTGATGAACAGGGTATTCAAGCCTTATCTAGATAACTTTGTCATTGTGTTCATTGATGACATATTATTGTATTCATAGTCAAAGGAAGAATACTCAGGGATAAATAACTATATGCCAAGTTTAGCAAGTGTGAATTTTGGTTAGAGAAAGTGATATTTTGGGGGCATGTCATCTCAACTAAGGGGGTGTATGTTGATCCTAAGAAGATTGAAGCAATTCTCAGTTGGAAACCACCTACTAGTGTACATGAGGTGCATTTTTTTCTAGGGTTGGCAGCCTACTATAGGAGATTTTTGCAGAACTTATCCATTATTGTTTCACCTTTAACAAAACTACCATGGAAGAATATGAAGTTTGTCTAGAATGAAGAATGCCAAGATAGTTTTGAAGAATTAAAGGCACGTTTAACTTCAGCACCAGTGTTGACACTTCCAGCGATGGGGGTAGACTATATTATATACAGTAATGCATCTAGAAATGGTTTAGGTTATATACTAATGCAATAGGGCAAGGTGGTAGCATATGCTTCTCGACAATTGAGGCCACATGAGTTGAACTATCCTACACATGACCTAGAGCTAGCATTAGTTATTTTTGCCTTAAATATTTGAAGGCGTTACTTATATTGTGAGAAGCGTCAGATTTTCACAGATCGCAAGAATTTGAAGTATATACTAAGCTAGAAAGAGTTGAACTTGAGGCAAAGAAGATGGGTTGAGCTCCTAAAAAATTATGATTTCCTATTGAGTATCACCCAAGGGAAAGCTATTGTGGTAGTAGATGCACTTAACAAGAAGTCCTCAGGTAGCTTATATTATATTCACACTGTGAGAATTCCATTGTTGTCTGACTTGAGGGCATTAAATGTAGAGTTAGCTTAGGGTAAGAAAAGAGCATTGCTTGCTACTTTGAAGATCTGACCATTATTGATTGATAGAGTTAGGGAGGCACAGAGCCATGATGAACAAATGGTGAAGATCAAGAAGCAAGTTCAATAAGGTAAAAGGGCAAATTTTATGATTTCAGATGATGGTACTTTGCTTTATAGGTATACCATGTGTATCTAATATTGAAGTTTTGAAAAGGGAGATAATGGAGGAAACATATAATTCACCATATGCTAAGCATCCAAAAAGTACCAAAATGTACCGTACACTGAAGGATAGCTATTGGTGGTCAGGGATGAAGAAAGACATTGTAGAGTTTGTGGCTAGATGTTTAGTTTGCCAAAAAATTAAAGTAGAACATCAACATCTAGTGGGAACATTACAACCTCTTCCTATTCCTGAATGGAAGTGGGAACATATTATGATGGATTTTATGATTGGGTTGCCTAGGACTCAGTAGGGACATGATGCAGTTTGGGTGATTGTTGATCGACTCATCAAATCAGCTCACTTTTTTCCTATTAAAGTGAGTTATTCATTGGATAAACTTATTGAAATCTATATCAGAGAAGTGATTAGATTGCATGGCATTCTATTTTCTATTATGTCATATTAGGATCCAAGATTTACATCTAGATTTTGGTTGAGTTTGCAGCATGCTTTGGGTAATAAGTTGAGGTTTAGTACAGTTTTTCATCCCTAAACAAATGGTCAGTTCCAGACATTAGAAGACATGCTTAGAACTTGTGTGATGGAATTGTAGGGTAGCTGGGATAAACATCTACCTTTGATGGAATTTGCATACAATAACACTTTTCATTCTAGCTTAGGGATGACACCTTATGAAGCCATGTACATTAGGAAATGTAGAACTCTAATCTATTGGGATGAAGCTAGGGAAAGGCAGTTAATTAGTCCAAAAATTGTACAAATAACAATAGAGAAGATTCAGTTAATTCGAGATTGACTAAAGGAAGCTCAAGACAAATAAAAGAGTTATGCAAACCTGAAAAGCAAACCAATTGAATACAATGTGGGTGAGAAGGTCTTCCTAAAGATTTTACCTTGGAAAAGAGTATTACGGTTTAGAAAAAGGGGGAAACTTAGCCCTGGGCATATTGGTCCACATGAGGTGATTGAGAGGGTTAGTCCAGTAGCCTACAGGTTGGCCTTACCTTCAGAATTATCTCAAATTCATGATGTCTTTCATGTGTCGATGTTGATGAGGTATAGGAGTGATCCTAGTCACATTTTGTAAACCCAACCCTTAGAATTAAAAGATAATTTATCTTATAATGAAGAACCAGTTGTAATTATTGCTAGGAAAACCATAATGTTAAGAAATAAAACCATACCTTTGGTGAAAGTGTTATGGAAATATTATGGAAGTAAGGAAGTCACTTGGGAGCGAGAGGAGGACATAATGAATCAATATCCTCACCTATTCTAGCTTGTACTTTACATTTCCTAAGGTGGGGAGGATTATCACACCCGTACTCTAATTTTAAGTACATTTACATTCATTATGCATTGCATTTACACACATATTGATTATACTTAAGTATAAGCTAGTATTTATAGTTAGGCTAGTGTTTTAGGTCGAGCCATAACTTGTACTCGATTAAAGAGAAAAATTGTTTGAATTTTAATGATACTTAAAATGAGTGAAATTATGTAAATAAAAGATATTAGGAATAAAAATTAAGTGAAGAGTGATAATTAAAATGTTTAGGATGATTCAGACTCAGTTGAAATAAATAGTCATCCTATAATGAACAATTAGAAGCTTAAGGGTTTCTAGGAAGTTTAATTATTTCAAGAAGGCTCAAAATGGACATTTTACCTTTTAATCTATCCTAAAAGACTCTGGATTCTTCTTTAAAGTTGTGGTCATTTGGTGGGCAGCCATAGATGGTAAAGAAAGGAGAAGAAAAGAAGAGAACTAGAAGGGCTGCATAGTTCTCTAAGTTTTGGCTAGCTTTCAAGCGCAATTTGATGATCTAAACACTTTTTAGGCTATAATCTTCTTAGTTAAAGGCTGTGGTTATTGATTTGGTAAGTAATTTTAGTGTTTTTCTTGATTTTAGTTAGGGTTTACATGTTGCAGTTCTAGAGTATGATTTGCCTGGTTTTATAATCTTAGTGTCTTGATCATAAGTTGAGCTAAGAAACTCCAAATTAAGATTTTTTTATTCTAAGAAAATTTTTAAGAGTCCTCTAAAACTTTGTAGTTTCAATCAAGAGCTAATTGTGCTTGTATAGTGGTCACAAACCTGTATTTTTTATTACTCAATCTGTCAAAGTAATTGAGCTGCTTATAATACGATCTCTATAACTTTATTTGTGTTTATTGAATGGAAGTGAAATTTTTACAGCAGGTACTAGACATATAGATCTAATTTTATTTAAAATTTGAGGTTAATTTTCCTTTTCTACAGGTCAGAGCAATATTTCTAAGTTAGGTTTAAAAACAGCTCTTTTAGAGTTAATGAAGCTGATTTGTAGAATTGAGTTTAATTGTATATTTTGCATATCTTTTAGGAGCGGCATGTTAAGAGAAGTATATAGGGATATTATATTGATGATTTATAAATGAATTTGCATATTTTAGGTGTTAGAAAAGGAAAGGAATGTGCTGGTGCAAACTAAGTAAAACGGTAAATCGATTATGTGTATAACCTGTTTGTGTGAGTAGATGTTCAAGCCCTTAAACTCTTTTTATAATAGTAAGAAAATGAGCTTTTTAATGATGTTTTATGAGGCTAAAATGATGTGTAAAAAAATGTATTAATTTAGCTTGGTTATTACTTGAATTACATAAATTATTCAAGCTTTGAAATAATAATGTTTATAAGTTCTCAAGCTCAATGGTTGCTACTTTATGCTTTTCTTTTACAATATAATTTGAGATTATCTTCTATACTTGTTAATTTAATTGAGTTTCTAATTAGCTTGGTTTTGTACATTTGGATTATGATAAGAGATGGTTTCATTTTGAATGCTTATTAAACTATAAATGTGTTAGCATTGTTTTGGCTTTTTATTTATTACAAATGGTATTTGGTTTTTGTATTACCACCCTATATGAGTTGTGTGAATGTGCTGAGGTGATATATGTGCATTTGAAATTGTGTTAGTTGTTATTGTGCAATAAAAAATAGGGCACTTGATTGAAGGACAATGAAGGGAGAAAGGTCATTATGTGTTAATGTAATAGAAGGGTTAGCCTTCAAATGCACATAAAGAGAAAGTTTGTGATGGCTTGTACATTATAGCCTAATAGTGATTCTTATTATAGGGATGGTTAATACATATGAAACATTGTACTGATGTTTAAAAGGCATGTATTTTACTTAAATAAGCTTTGTACAAGTTTGAAAGTAAGAACGAACTCAATGTTTTAAGTGAATTATGATTTGATTATAGACACTCTTGTATTTTGATTAGGGTGTTTATTATGTTAAACTAAGTTAAATGGTTTTCCTACTTATAACCTCTATTCACTGAGTATTTTTGTACTCATTTTACTTTTCTCTAAACTATTTCAAATAACAGGGCTTGATAGTGAGTGGATTAAGCTAAAAAAGTGTGTGTAGAAGTTCTAGAATAAGGTTGGCCAACATCATCGTTAGAGAAGCCTTGTACTTTTGTTTTTTAACCTTGTTTGTATAAGTAATGTAAAAGAATATAATTTTTAAATCTAATAGTTATGGTTAGGCTATATATAATGCAACTGTTATAAATGTGTTTTATATTACTTTAATGATGTTCATTACTATGTTTTTAATATACAACCATGAATATCAATCTAGTTTTAAAAGGTGTGATTTCTTATATTATTCAATTATCTTATATTATAGTTAATATTCATAAGCACCTCAAGTTGTATAAATTTTTACTTTCTAAATACATCACATAAATGCGTCAGGCTTTTCTAAGAGATTATTTTGATTCCTTTAGCAAATATAGTTATAATTATTATATAATTTGACTAAGTTAAATGATTGGTTTTAAATGTCCACCTCAGGCTACGTAAGATGATGTATGACAAAGCAGTATCTCATCCTCTTAATATGAAAAAGCAGTTTAGGCCCTAACTAATGGGCCCCACACACCTCGAGTGTGCTTCTTCTAATGCCTTAATTACTTCTATCTGACCCAAGCAATGTAACCATATATTTTTAAAAGAACGATGATAGAGGGTGTTCTTATAAACAATAAAACACAGTGCTCGTCTTTTGATTTCTACTTTTATGTCAAGCTTCATTGGCAGCTTTCCCTGATTTAGGTAGTCTATCAAAAGTTGGTGCTAATCTTCCTTTTCTACTTGAAAGACAAAAACATAGTTCACTTACTCTCAGTCATTATTAATAACGGGGGCACAAGTTGGAATTTTAATCTCTTCATTTGAAAGAACCAAGGTTGTTACATGGTTTTTTAAAACATCTGCTTGCTTATTTTATTTTCTCGACACATGTTCAATGCTTATATCATCAAAGTTTTCAAGTTGCTTAGTCGTATGTTGAAACTAAGGGACAAATTCAGGCTTTTTCACATCATAAGCCAAAAAAAGTCGATTGATCACTAACTTAGAATCCCCAAACACTTCAAGATGACTTATCCCTATATTTGTTACCATTTTAAGACCTAATATGAGCACAGAGTATTCAGCTAAGTTGTTGGAGCAATATTCAATGAGACTAAAGGTATATGGAAGCACATCCCTTTTTGGCAAGACAAAGATAACTCCAGCCTTAGCACAATTTGGGGAGCAGCCACATTAAAATGCATCTTCCAATGTGATTCTTTAATGAATAGAACCTCTTCATCTGGTAGGTCATCAAAAAATTACCAATCATCTGGAATTATATGATCAGCTAAAAAATCAGTTAGTGCTTGACCTTTTATTGCTTTTTGAGAAACAAAACTTATGTCAAACTCCTATAGAAGGAGAGCCCACTTTGCTAGTCTTCTAGAGGAACCGATTCAGACATTATGTACTTGATTGGATCAACTCTAGAGATCAATATAATTTGATGAGCATGCAAATAGTGTTTAAGCTTTTTAATGGCAAACATCAACGCCAGACACATCTTCTCAATTGGAGAATAATTTAACTTAGCCCGATTAGAGTTCTACTAAGGTAATAAAGTGCACACTCCTTACTTTTATCATTTTTTATGCTAGCAAAACTCCTAAGGAGCGCTCTTGAGTCATAGTATATAGAATCAAAGGACGATTGGAAACTAGGGCTTGTAAGACTGGAGGGCTTAACAAATACTTTTTTATGTTCTCAAAAGCATTACGACAAGCTTGATCCCATATGAAAGGGACATCCTTTTTTATCAAGCTTTGAAATGACTGACATCTACCAGCGAGATTGGATATGAATTGTTGAATGTATACCAATTTCCTATGTAAGCTCTTGAGTTCATTCATATTTTTTACTCAGGCATCTTTAAGATATCATCAATTTTAGATTGATCTATCTCAATTCCTCGGTGTCATACGATGAACCCTAAAAATTTATCGGCTGAAACTCCAAAAGCACATTTTAATAGATTCATATTTAGTTACTACTTTCTCAATCACTTAAAAACCATGTGTAAGTCCTTAAGATGATCTTCCTTCTTTTTGGTTTTAACCACCAAATTATCAACATAGTACTCCACATTTTTATACAACATGTTATCAAAGATTTTTTACATTGCCCGCTAGTAAGTTGCACATGCATTCTTCAAACCAAAGGGTATAACCTTGTGGCAGTGTATCCCTTTTGAAGTACGAAATGTAGTTATTGCTTGATCTTCTTCTGCCATTGGATTTGGTTGTACTCATATGAACCACCTAGAAATGAGTGGACTTCATGGCCTGTTGTCGCATCTATCTTGATTTTTTGGAATTGGCAGCGAAAATAGTCTTTGGGGCAAGTATTATTTAGATTTTTGAAGTCAATGCAAACCCAAATTTGTCCATTCTTCTTTCTTACAAGCATAATGTTAAAAATTTAGGTAGGGTATTTAACTTCCTTAATGAATTCTACATAAATGAGTTTATTAACTTTATTCTCTATTTGTGGTATCAATTTAGGATGAAAACATCATTGAGCCCGCTTTATCACCTTAGCTCCTTTTTATATGGTCAAATGATGAACAACTATTTTTAGGTCAAGCCTTGGCATTTCTACATATGTCCAGGCAAAGACATCACGGTATTCTAAAAGAAGTTTAACATAATCCTGCATTTCTTCAAGCGTCAAGTTTGCACTTAAAAATGTCGGACAAGCAACTTTAGAAGTTCCAAACTTGGCCTAAGATCAAGTCATCAACTGCAACCTTATCCCCTTTTTAAAGGTAGGGAAGCATATTCGATGCCTCCTTCAATGAGAACTTCATCATTATGATCTAGTTATTCCATAGTGATATGGTTGACCGCTACGTTCATCTCTTCATCAGCCTCACCAATTGGATATAATTTTTGACCAGTGATAACTATTGTTTGTTGTCTACCTCTTCATTCTAGAAGGAAACTTACTAATTATGTATTTTGAATTAATCTCAGTAACATATTCTTTCTTCACCTTAAACTTCTATCATTTCAAGATTGATGTTCTAATCCTTACATGCGAAGAAGTCCCAGGTACTTGTACATTTTCAAGTCTTTGATTATCGATCCTATCAAATATTGAGACATGATTACCAAGGTTGCCAAGGCGATAAAAAACTAAAGTCCTCTCATTAGGAGCTCCACACTCATACTCCTCTTTAATTTCTTCAAAAGTTATGTGTTGTGAAGTCTCCTTATGAATCTTTAAGTGTAATGGGTTAATTGAGCTATGCCCCAAACTAGATTTAGATGGCATAAGTTGATTCTTTTCTTTCCACACCAATCGAGGCTTCTTACCTCAAAACTTACCACCATTTCACCTACTAACTTGGACGAATTTTCTTGGCCATAGCCAACTGTAGACAGCAGCTTATAAGCATTTGGGTCAAAACCATTAGTTCTTCTTGTCGGCCGATCAACATGTTCTACTACTAGGCTTTAGGATGGCTTTTATAAATCCTTACAATTGAGGCTTATAAACATTTGAAGATACAAGACTTATAATTAGTAAATTCAAACTCTATAAACTTTTGATGATCCCTTCTTCATCTATATTTGAACTTGGTGTCACTCTTATAAAAACCTCATTTTGGTAGTCTCTTCTTGTATGGTGGCTTCCTTCGAGTCACATGACTCCTTTCTACCTGCTATTGAATCAATATATAACTTTTCATTAGCGAAATATGACTCTGCCATGGTAAAGGATTTTGAGTCAACATCTACCTTTTTTTGTCCATGTTGGCAATACTTAAAGCATTGTTAAAGTGTAGATGAGACAATGCCATTCACATGTATCTACGGCCTTTTAAGTAACATTTTATAGGAGGTCCTAACATCAATCACATGACATTTGACCTGAATTCATCTATAAGCAATAACAATTGAATTTTGCCTAAAGTTTTTTACCCTCCTTGGTTAAGCCCTTGAATTGTCAAGCAACTCTTTTTAAGCTTATCCATGGGTATACCCAAGCCCTTTAAGATCTTGGATTGTAAGATGTTCATCGCAGATCTATTATCTGTAAGAATTCTATTGACCTTTTGTTCGTTAACGTAGCCTTAAACAAAAAGTGGATAATTATAAAGTTTTGACCCAAGCAATAAGTCCTCATTAGTGAAGTGTATTTTTATTATACATGAACTGCAATTAAACTTCTTAGACTCAAGTTTTTCTTCCTCTAAATCATCATGGTCATTTGAATCTTTATTGAGGTAGTAGTAAGTAATGACATTTTTATTTTGGTCCAAGAATTCCCGTGGTAAAAACTCCTTGAGGGTCATAGGTGTTCTTGGTTTTTGTATAATCTCATCCTCTATTTTACATAAGGGCACCCTCATCTTTGTTACTTTTGGAGCAACTGATTTTCCAATAAGCCCTTTTATGACTTTAGCTCTATTAAGAGTGGGCTTTAGTGTGGGAATGTTCTTCATTCTTCTCCTCTTTAGAGTAATAAGAATCCATCCTTCATTCAAATAATATTCAGCTCCTCCATCTTGATACTCAATGCCCCCATTCAAATGCCATACTTTTTGCACACTAACTTGTATAGATTGAGGCATAATCTAGCCACCAACAGGGTGCACTAAAAACATTAATGGGCTTGAAAATTCTAAGCTTCACAATTATAGAATAATGAATGACAAACAAAGTTGTACAGGAGGTGGCAACTTCTTCCTTCTTATGCAACTACATATTTTTATCCTTTAAAACAAAACTCCTTTGAACCGGATGACTAACTAATCGATGATACTTATAATAGTTTGGATCATTCACTATATCAACTTCTTAAAGGTATTTCATTTGAGGTAGGTGAATGAGATTGGCTCCAAACAAGTCATTTAACATTTAAGGAACACAGTATCAGAAAAAGGTACTTTTTTCTTACCTCTCCATTAAAGTACTCTTTTTAATTCCTTGACTTCATCAGTGTTGGACCTCCCTTCTTGCTTCTTAAGTTGTGGATGAGAATTTCAAAGGCTTTGCACTAATAGTCATGGATTACTTGCTCTCAACCTTAGTAGAGGGTTTACCCCTTTTACGAGCATTTTGTTTTTTTCCCTTTTTTTGGATCCTTCATTAGGAAGGCTTGTGTTTTGGCATTAACAATGCTAAGTTCCATGCCATGAGAATGAGTAGATAATTCTTTAAATGTCTTACGCTTGATATCCTGAAGAATATAGCACAATCCTTAATGCATCCCTTCAGTGCACATCTCCAAAGTAAAGGCTTCAGAAAGATGATCTTTATAGTTAAGGCTTAAATTCCTCCGTTGGTTAATGTAGTTAATAACAGGTTCAACCTTTCATTGACGTGTACTCATGAGCTCTACCATGTTAATAATGCGATGAGTGCTATAGAAGCGATTAAGAAACTCGTTTTCCAATTGTTCCCAACTATCAATGGTACCTAGCTTTAGGTCAATATACCAATCAAAAGCATTTACCTTCAAGGATTGAATGAATTATTTGACCATCAGATCACCATAGGTGCTAGAATTGTTGCAAGTTTCCAAAAAATGAGCTACGTATTGCCTAGGAATACCTTTACCATTAAATTGTTGAAATTTTAGGGTTCAACTGTGACACCTGTTAAGGATGCCAAGCATACATTGTATGCATGTGACTAACACATAACATATTTATTGATATCAAATTTATTGCTCATAATTCCACATATGTAACACACATTACACACTAGTCTTAATACAAGATATGAAAATTCTCTAACATGCGACGTTTAAGAACAACTGAGGACGACCTCCTGCTGACCCACCTGACACAATGCTAGTGTATCTGATGCAAATAT
>CATIWM010554921.1:0-10259 GCA_949671775.1 Mallotus repandus
ACTAATTGATTTTTAAAGTGCAGAAAATTAAAATTCCACTATATTCCCACTAATAGGGCTATTACAACAACTACTATTGAAAAATTAAAATAAATTAAAATACAAACCCAAAGCCTAGATAAAATAAAATAATACAAATAAATAAACCTAAAGGGAACTACGCAAAATTCATACAGGATTTAATCCATGGAATTCCATGGATCTTCATGGTTGGCCTTATCTCCACACCTCTCCATTTAAGTTGTTTTCACCATCATGAAACATAAACAAACAAAAAAAAAATAAAATAAAAAGATCAAATAAAATAAACCAAATAAAAAAGAGAAAGGAGTAGAAGAGGAGATAATTTGATGGATGCAGTATTGATTTCCCTTAGAAGGTGATCACCATTGATGAAAGCTTGTGGCTTTTGTTGTGTTTGTCTGTGATTTCGATTTATTTGGATCTGATTCACGGCTAAAACTTGAAAAAAAACGGTATGTAAAAAAAAATCAAAGGAGTCAATGTGTTTTGGCTCTGGCTAAAAATAATAAAATGCAGAGAAGAAAAAAATAATCAAAACCTCTCTGCCCTGCCCCCTCCCTTTGAAAAGAAAATCACGCAGTATTTATAAAAACAAACAATGTAACCCTAAATGGATAAAAAAATAATTTTTTATTTATCATTTATCTGATAAATACATATTTATCAATAACATATTATCAAATAAATCAATTAATAACCAATCAAATTTAAGAAAAATAAATAAAAATTATAAAAAATCAAATTTTCACGCATCAGGATAGTACAATTCCGACCGGAATTGTGGATTGTCAATCGGCAATCTGGAATTCTGATCAGAATTCGGAATTCCAGATTTTCGATCGGAATCCATTCTTCCAATTTTTTCTTTTGTTTTTTTTTTACATTTAATTACAAAAAGACTCCTGAAAAAAAAAGAGACTTTTCAATTGACTCCATAAAAATAACTTACTATTTAATTCAAAATCAATAAATTAGATCCAATAAATCTAATTTCATAGTCTATTTTCATCATATGAGCCTCTGTCGCATCAATACTCTAATCATCCCGAAATTGAGTGCTTACAAATACCTTATGGGACTCTATCCTATGAAAATGCATTGAAAGGCCCTTTGGTCAAATTTAAGTTTGTGTGGATTGTATTTGTCACATAGCACAAGCAGATATTGGTATAATCTGGGGTTTTATGAAATAAAATTTCATAGGGTGATTTCCAGCATAAGAGTTAAGTCGGGAGTCTGTTTATAATACGTGCTGCCATTAAAATTTAATATCCCCAAAATTTCTTTGGAAGACCTGATTCAATCATGAGTGCTTGGGCAACCTCTAACAAATGTTTATGATTTCTTTCTACTTTTCTATTTTGTTGGGGAGGGTAAGCACAAGTTTTTTTATGCAAATTTCCCTTTTTTGAGAGATAGGTGGTAAATCCATGGTGGGTGAACTCAGTACCATTATCAATTTTGATGATTTTGATCTTAGTCTCAAATTGGTTTTGGATCATGTTATATAGGTGGATGAAAGTGGTCATGGTTTGAGTTGTGTTGTTCATTAAGAAAGTCCAAGTGGCCCTAGAGTAATCATCAATAACGGTTAATACATAATGTGCTCCATCTATAAAGGCTTCTTTATACAATAATTCAAATGGTCTAGTGGTTGTTAGGGTACTTGGTTAAAAGGGTAGTCTATGCTACTTGGATTTATGATATAAGTATCACACACCATCAAACTATGGTCATTAATTTAAATGAGAAAGAAATTCAAGATGTTTTAATGCATTTACTGAAGCATGCCCAAGACATTTATGCCAAAGCTAAAAGACTGATTTATATCATTGACTAACTTATTTACAGTACATGGTTTTGAAGAAGATATAATGCGATGAGAAAACATCATATCACGCTGAAATTTCTTTTTATTGACATAACTATGAAGACACTCCTGATACCCCTCAGGTATAACCCTATTTAAATTAATAAACTTATATTCCTAAATTAGAGTAACTTGTAGAATAAGGAAAATCAAATCCAAGTAGGAAAGAGTCTTCCTTATCAAGAAGAGTCTCACATCCAGAAGACTTCCAGATCAGGAGGAATTACCTCAAACAAGGACAAATCCTACAAGGAAGAGGAATCTTATTCCTCTCAGGTTTGAGCATCTCATTCTCTATAAATACTCCTCACCTACCCTCAAAATATTCATTCATTTCTCTTAAATACTTATTCTCTTTATAAACTCTCTCTCTTTACCCTCTCTGATTTACCCTTTCTTCACCTTGCTCACTTGATTGATTACTTGACCGTAGGACTCGGAGGTTCCAGAATCAAGTTATCAAGTGGCGCCGTCCGTGGGAACCTCTTAAGTCAAAATTATCATAAATCTACTGAGCTAAGCAACTCTAAACATGGCATCTAGCCCACCACTAACTACCGACACTCAATTCAATCTGCCAGGATCAACATCGGACGCTCCCATCAATCCATCAGCCCCTACTTCTCTTATTAATACGTCAGCCCTCGTCTTGCCGATTGACCCGTTAGCTTTCATCCAACATGGGGGACCATCATATCAAACCCCTCTTTCTGGAGTTACTTATGGATGGACAACACTCAGCACAAGCTTTCCTTATTATGCTCCTTTACATCATACTACCCGACCCATCCCCTCCATACCTTTTCCAAGTCTTCCAGGTACTGTTATTACAAACACACCGGATTTAAACACAGTAGCCCATACACTCAACCTGCCTCCTACAAATAAATAAGCAATGACCCAAAACATCCAAGCCCAAATAGCCCTCATGCAATAACAACTAAATGTCCTAATGCAAGAAAATAACCCCGGAACTGCTAATCTAGAGAATAACGCGATCATACCACCTCTAGCAGCTCAGAGCGCCCTTGGAGGAGGCAAAGAAGCTCAAAAAGATTCGAAGGGATCAAGTACAAGTCATCCTACCTTAGATGACTCCTAGATAGCTCAGAAAGTAGAACAAGTAATTCAAAAAGCTTAAACTGGGCCGAGAAGGGAAGACGAGTGTGTCTTAAAAGGAACAACACCCTTCGTAAGCAGGATTGTCAAAATCAAGATTCCTCCCAAATTCAAGCTGCCTTAACTGGATCAATTTGATGGAACAGGAGATCTGATTGTCCACATCTCTTCATTCCAGACTAAGATGATGCTTCAGAATGTAAACGATGGGATCCTATGTCGCGTCTTCCCCAGCACACTTACCAAGATTGCTCAAAGGTGGTTTTATCAACTTCCTAAGAATTCTATTTCATCATTTGAAAAGTTAGTTGAGAAGTTCAAAACTTAGTTCATCACCAACATTCCTCCTGCAAAAAATGTAAATGATCTCAGAATGTGTAAATAAGAGGCTTCAAAATCACTAAGGAGTTACCTTGACAGATTTAATAAGGTCGCCATACAGATTGAGAATTTAAGTAATAAAGTGGCCATAAAGGCTATGAAGAATGGGACACGATTAGGGAAACTCAAAGATAAGATTATGACTAAAGAGCCTACAACTTTCTTTGAAGTCATGTCTATGGCAATGAATCTGATAAAACTCGATGAAGACAAAAGGTTACGGTGGGATGATGACAAACCACCCTTTAAAAGGGAAGAAAGATCCAAGCCAAGGAGACCTAGAGCCCAACGTCCTTATTTCAGAGGCCCAGCAAGAGGCATGACAGGTGGATTCAGAAAAGAAATTGAAAACTATACTCCTCTGAATGCTCCAAAATTGTAAGTCCTTATATGGATTAGAGCAAATGGGGTGGGGATACCCGAACCTAGAAGATCGAGTCTTAACAGAAGAGCAATGGCAGACAGGAGGTTCTATTGCCAATATCACTGAGAATACAGACATGACACTGATAATTGCTGAGAATTACAAAGAGTCATAGAGCAACTAATACAAAATGGCAAACTTAGAAAATTTATTAATACAAATAGGAGATATCGAGACTCCAAAGACAAGAATGGTGATAAGTCTAAAACAAATAAGGCTCAAAATAAAGTGGCTGGAATCATTAATATGATAGTAGGAGGAGAAGCTCTTAAAGAGAAAATGATGAAACGAACTCAAAGAGAATAAAGCCAGTTGCAAAGGCCAATTATCACATTCGGACTGGAAGACGAAGACCATGCCCAACATCCCCACAATGATGCCTTGGTCGTAAGTGCATACATCCTGAATTATCTAGTGAAAAGGCTTTTGATAGACAAGGGAAGCGTTGTCAACGCACTCTTAAGGAGCGCCTACCAGGCTATGGGAGGCTCAATTACTAATCTCAAAACCATTAAAAACCCCATCATTAGCTTTTGTAGAGGAAAAACCCAGCCTATGGGAGTGGTGGAACTGGAAATAGAATTTGGCAATCGAGAAATAGAAGATTCAAAAGTAGCCCAATCCTCGTTCAACATTGTGGATCTTCCACTTGCTTATAACGGCATCATTGGAAGACCCATCTTGTATGAGATCGATACAGCCACGAGTATTAGAAGGCTGACCATGAAGATTTCTCTAGAAGACTGAGTCATAACCATACTCGAAGATCAGTTAATGGCTCAGTAGTGTTATCAACTGGCTTCAAAACCTTAGCTAAAAGCTTCTCCCCTAGCATCTTTAGAGATAGAAAAATAAGAAGCCAACCCAGAGCCAGTTGATCGGGTCCAACCATTATAAATCATAGAATAAAAGGTAGTCAGAATTGGAGGGGAGCTTGATAAATACATCAAGAAAAACATTAGTAAAGTTCTCACTCGACACTCTAACAGCTTCATTTTAATAGCGACCAAAATTGTAGGGGTGGATCCTCAGATTGCGTCACGTAGCCTGAACATCCTACTAGGAATGAAACCAGTAATCCAGAAGAAAAGGAAGTTTGCGTACGAGAGGCAGAAAGTGATTGCCGAAGAAACAAAAAAGCTACTAGATGCCAGATTAATAAGGGAAGTTATACACCCGGAGTGGCTAGCTAATGTGGTGTTAGTTAAGAAAGCCAATGGGAAGTACCGAATGTGCGTTGACTACACAGACCTTAATAAAGCATGCCCTAAGGACAGTTATCCATTATCAAAAATTGATTAATCGATAGATTTAATAGCTTGCCACCGTCTCTATAGTTTCATTGATGCCACTCAGGGGTACCATCAGATCCCCATGAAGAAGGAAGATGAAGAGAAAATGTCACTCATTACTTATGAAGACCTTTATTGCTACAAGGTCATGCCCTTTGGATTAAAAAATGCTAGAGCAACTTACCAAATGCTGATGAATCATGTACTTCATGACCAGATTGGGAAAAACATAGAAGTACATATGGATGATATCATTATTAAAAGTTAGACAATAGAACAACATGTTGGGGATCTCAAGCAAATACTCACCATATTAGATAGATATCATATCAAACTAGACCTAGACAAGTGTGTATTCGGAGTAAAGGCAGGAAAGTTTTTTGGATTCATGATCTCACACAAGGGTACAGAGGCAAACCCAGAAAAGATGGAAGCCATTCTAAATATGAAAGCTCCCAAAACACTAAATGAGCTTCAGAAACTCAATGGCATAATTACAGCTCTCGGAAGATTCATCTTATGCTCAGCCCGAAAATGCCTGCCTCTATTCCAAGCTTTGAAGAGTTCTAAGAAATTTGAATGGAATGATGAGTGTCAAACAGCATTTGAAGAAATAAAAAAAATTTGACTTCACCGCCATTGCTTAGTAGACCAGTTCTGGACAAAACCTTATACTTGTACCTCTCTATTGACCATGAATCCATCGCCCCAGTGTTAGTCCAAGAGGAAGGAAGTCAACAAAGCCCAATATACTATGTCAACAAGATCCTTAGGGGTTTAGAGACCCCGTACCCTATGTTAGACAAACTCACCATGATAGCCATCCACACATTTAAGAAAATTTGACAATACTTTCAAGCCCATTCCATAGTTATCAGAACTAATTTCCCCTTGCGGAAAACTCTCTAGAGGAAAAAAACTTCAGGATGACTAGTCTAATGGTCAGTTCAGTTGGGAAAATTTAATATTAGTTATGAGCCTCATCAGCAGATAAAAGCTCAAGCTCTTACATATTTCATACAAGAGATGACGTTCGAAGAAGTTGTCTCCCTCTCGTACCCAGAGTGGAAACTATACATAGACGGAGCATTCGAAGCTCAAGGATCCGGAGCTAGAGTCGTCTCATTTGGGCCGAGCAAACTGATAATCAAATATGTTGTCCAAATCAAATACAATGCCACAAATAATGCAGTTGAGTATGAAGCATTAATTACAGAACTTAGGTCAATAATAGAAGTCAGAACTGAACACCTCAAAGTTTATTCCGACTCCCAACTGGTGGTAAACCAGGTTAAAGGAACATACCAGGTCAAAGATCCGAGCATGGTCAAATATGTGGAAAAAGCCAAGCAACTCCTAAAGAAGCTGGAGCAGGAATGGGGACAATGGGAAATATTATAAATTCCTAGAAATGAGAATTCAAAAGCAGATTTGTTAGCCAAGTTAGCATCTGAAGCCAACTAGGTATTTAAAGAGCTTAAGTTAACTAAGGAACTTACCAAACCAAGCATTGAGGAAGAAGAAGGAATGAACGCTTAGGAGGTGGCTAAGTGGATGAAGCCAATCATACAATACCTGGAACACAAAATCCTACCTAAAGATAAGCTTAAGGCTCAAAAGTTGAAGATCAGAGCCACGCATTACTCCATGTACAATGGTGAACTCTATAGAAGGTCACTATCTCATTTATGGTCAAAATGTGTGTCTCTAGAAGAAGGCAACTATATGCTTAGAGAAATCCATGAAGGGATATGCGGAGCTCACGAAGCTCGAAATTTCATGGTCCAAAAGGTATTATTACAAGGCTATTACTGGCCTAACATGTCCAAGGACACATTCCAGCTAGTTCAAAAATGCACTAAGTGCCAGCAGTTTGCTCATCTTACTCATAAACCTTTCAACATTCAGCATCCTATTGGAATTCCATGGCCTTTTACTGTTTGGGAAATGGATATCCTAGGTTTGTTCCCAGTTTCTACGTCTCAGAAGAAGTTCTTGATTGTGGCAATTGATCACTTTATAAAGTGGGTAGAAGTGGAAGATGTTCCAACCATCACTGAGTCTCGAATACAATATTTCTTTTGGAAAGAAGTTATTTGCAGATTCGGCATACCTCACACTTTGATCACAGATAATGGCAAGCAATTTAACAATAAGAAGTTTAAGGCATTCTATTCATAGTTGGGCATCAAACTCAGATTCACTTCAATGGCTCACCCTCAAATAAATGGACAGACATAAGTTACTAACAGAATCATCATGCAAGGGCTAAAGAAGAGATTGGATGAAAAGAAGAGAAACTGGGTAGAAGAGCTTAACAATGTCATCAGGGCATACAAAAAAATACTCAGAGGCTCAACAGGAGAAACACCCTTTAGATTGACATACAAAATGGATGCAGTTATCCCTGTGGAAATTGGATCACAAAGCTACCGAGTCTTTGGAGAGTTCGATCCAGACATCAACAATCTTAATGCTCGGATTTACTTAGACTTACTAGAGGAAAGAAGAGAGCGAGCATAAGTAGTCTCAGAAGCACAGAGGTAGAGAATAGCGGGATTTCATAACAAACATGTCTGACCAAGGCAATTCAGAGTCGGAGACTTCATGTTGAGGAGAATAGACATCGGCAAAGGTACTTCTGGAACTGGCAAGCTCATACCTAATTGGGAAGGCCCATATCAAGTTACTGAAAAATCCACCAAGGGTACGTACAAGATAAAAGATATGCAAGGAAAAGAATTGCCTTGATATTGGAACTGGTATAGCCTTAGGAAATACTATCAGTAAAAGAAATTGTACTTAAAAAACAAAAACAAAAAAGAGATAAGCTTTAATAAAGAAGCGCCATTTCATTCATTCTCCATTGTTTTTACAAAAAAAAAAAAAAAAAAAAAAAACCTAAGTATTTACATTAGCCTCAGACTCAGAAGGCACTAAGCTAACTTCAGTTAAAACATTGGCATCCTTCAAAACGGAAGTCTTGAGCACCACGAACGTAGCAGCAGTAAGGCCAGTTCCTGTTGAGTACCCTTCTCTAAAATGATGAGGATCCCTCGGATGTTTGGAAATAGACCCCTCGACAATGGTCGATTTCTTTGAGACTCTTGGGCCTTCTCGATGCTTCTTGGCAGCTCTACTAGCAGCATCATCAGCAGCAACCAACTTAGCCAAGTTTGTTGAGGTTATCTTGTCATACTAAAAAAAGTTCAGATCAGGATGCTGAGCAAGCAAAATCCTCTTAAGCTCAGATTTGTACGCTTAAAGAACCCAGATACTATATTTCGACATGATCTCAAGTCATCCTTTCGGCCTTCCTTTTCTTTCTTCGACTTTTTCTTCAGCACAGCAAGCTCAAAATCTTACTCTTTTATCTTCTCAGTATATTGCTCCTGAGCATGTTCGAGATCTCGGATCCTTTTATCACGAGACTCTACTTCAAACTTGGTTTCGTTAAGCTTTGCCTCTGTATGTTCCAAGGCACAAGCTGCTGCACCCAGCTTCTTTTCATAGTCCCTGGTAACGGTGCCTACCTCGGCATCTTTAAAGTTGTATTCACTTTGAAGGATGAAATGCTCATCCTTAGCCAGCAATAGGCCTTGGGCCATTTGCAAGTAAAACAGGAAGTGTTAGTATATTAACAATACTTATTGACGCTGCAAGATACGTTCTAATCTTCTACCTCCAAAGCATATGTAATCAGGGAATTAAATAGCTCCCCTTTGCCTATATCCTTCCACCGATGGACGTCCTCTGGCAAGCGTAGAGACTCGGTGTACTAGTCTCTAACTTAGGGGTTCAGAATGCTCGATGGATTCATCTTGTTCAAAATTTATTTCTTTGCATCCGGACACCCAGGAAGCTTTGGAAGTTTGATGAACACGTTCTCGGTCAATTCTTCTTCATCCTCAGCTATCCCTTTGCCTCAAGAACGTTTCTTGGAAGACCTGGTAACCCTTTTTGGAGCATGCTATATTAGAGGTTCTCTTGTAACCTCGGCATGTCATTCAGTTGGAGTCTCAGAAGGCTCCTCCTGCTCCAATGTAAGGTCAGTAATCTCTAGTTCTTGTCCTTGATCCTGAGCTTCCTCTGGACAAGCATATGAAAGTAGTATCCTAGCCGCAAATGTATAATAGTCAGCTATCTACAAATAAAGGAAAAGAAGAGTCAGAATAGACATTTAAAAAGAAAAGCGCTTACCATCATATACTCTCCGAAGGTATCATTGAGAACAATCCTCAGCTGAGATTCCCTCAAATATGCTCCGAGTATGAATCCTTCTTATTAAGTCTGAGTCTCCATCAGGCAACTTTCTCGGGCGTTTTATATCATGACAAGCATCAACCCATAAGTGTCGGATATTGAAGAATTTAGTTGGGTGCTCTATCACAAAATACTTGTGTCTCCAAGACTTTGGTATGTCCAGAAGTCTCACAAACAAACTCAGAACCAGAATAACTGATAGAGAGAACATAAGCTCTCCCTTTTTCTTATTTAAACTATAAATAAACCACAACATGTCAAAGTTCAGGTCTCTCCCTTCCCTATGCATAAGCTCTATGTACCCGGTTAAAATTCTATAACTGTTCGGGTATAGTTTCCCAGGAGCTATGTTATATCTATTAAAAAATAGCTTCACAAAGGGATCTATCGGGAATCTCAGCCCCCCTCTAATTAGTCTTGGTACACTACCATTTTCATAGCATATGGGTAAGGCTCATGCGCCTTCTTATCAATAGTCTGCAGCAAATATTTTGGGGGAATCCCAAACCCACACCTATACCATTCTACCATACCATTATCTACCTTAGATTCAAATAAATCAGATTTCACTTGCTCTCGTGGAGCCATGGACACCTCTGAAAGAAAGGTGTGAAAAGAGAAAAAACTAACAAGTAAAAGAAATTGTTGTTCACCTGGAGAGCAAAGTCGAACTTCTCATAACAAGCAAAAAACTAAAGGAAGAAGATTGTGGTAGCAACAACAGAGAAGGAAAATGGAGACCCAAACTGTAACATCCCCATTTTCATCCATAAATTAATATTATGTGAACATATGCATTTTAAGCCATTTCATTTGACTAGGTGTATTTTTCATGAATTGAATTTAGTTGACTTGTTTACATGAGTAAGTTAGGGACTAAATTGAG
>CATIWM010554929.1:0-20564 GCA_949671775.1 Mallotus repandus
GAGAATTCTCATTTTCTAGCTTTAAATTCTTTATTTTCAATAAAAGCTTTAATTTCTTAGTCTTTAGTTTGCTTTTTGTGTTTATTGTCAAGTTGATATTATGATTATAGCATGAACATGTGAAATATTGAGTATTTCTTGCTGGTTTACGTTTATTTGCATGTGGTTGGATTTTCTTAGGACTTAAGAAAGTTGTAGCCTGTAGTGTGTCTGTCGAAGAGGCAACATAAGATCGCCTCTTTACATGGATGCGACGCCTCTTCCGCTTCACCAGAGCTAGTTCATGCTAGCTTTGATTTTCTATGTTTACTTTGAACAATTTTTTATACTTCATGCATGTTTCAACCTTGTATATAATCATCATAATATTAGGTTTAATTAAGTATTGATTTATATTTAAATGATCAATTTTGTACAAATTTAATTTGGTTAACACATTAGTCTTTAGTTTACTTTTTGTGTTTATTGTCAACTTGATGTTATGATTACAACATGAACATGTGAAATATTGAGTATTGCTTGCTGGTTTACATTTATTTGCTTATAGTTAGATTTTCATAAGACTTAAGAAAGTTGTAGCCTGCAGTGTGTCTGTCGAAGAGGCGTCGCCCCTTCGTGTTGAGGCGACAGAAGATTGCCTCTTTGCTTGGAGGCGACACCTCTCACTAGAGCTAGTTCATTCTAGGTTTGATTTTCTATGTTTACTTTGTGCAGTTTTTTATGCTTCATGCATGTTTCAACCTTATATATAATCATCGTAATATTAAGTTTAATTAAGTATCAATTTATGTTTAAATGGATATTTATGTCAATTTTGTACAAATTTAATTTGGTTTCTTTTAAGGGTGATAATTGTTATTTTGTGAGAAAAAAACTAACTCTTATTTATTGTAAGATTTTTTTGTGATTTTCAATTAAGGAATGTTTGATTCCTTAATTAGTTCTTGAGAGGGTTTAATTTTGGTTTATTTTCCATTTATTTTATTCTTATAATCAAAGAATTGTAATCCTTAATCCTTTTCCCCTTCTAATTTGAATGTACGATTGTAAATTTGTTACCATTACGTGTAATAAGTGTTGTGATAATAAGCATGAAAAGAAATAATATGCAAAGTTGGACATTAAATATAATACTAAAAATCACTGCAATTCAACAATAATAAGAAAATAATTTAATAATCAAAGGTAATAAAATACAAAACACACACGGAGGCCAACCACAAGGTTGGGTGGGCATTCAAAAGCCCATACCCAGTTTTCGAACCTGATCTCTGATGACGGCTTCTGTGAACCTCCGTGGAATCTAGTTATTGTATAGTGTATCTCGACTTTCATTCATGTGGCTACTCTATCTCCATTTTGGGCCCCAAGGCCATTATGTATTTTCTAGTGGGCCTCGAGTTCACATAATGCCATGGTCGCCAAGCACTTGGGCGTGTGCTAAACCCCACCGATAGTGGCGACTCTACTGGGGATAGAGAAACTGATTCTGGTGTTTTGTAATTTATCATCTTTGACTATTTTCTTATTTCTTTTGCATTTTTTGTATTCACTACACTTGTTCTCACAATGAGCACAATAGTCCAGAATAAATCGATAGTAATCATTGCTCTGCTGCCTACGTTTCACTCAAAGTTGGTGGTGAAGTATTTGATTATTATCACTCATGGCACGTACTTATCTATGTCGTATGGGCCCTTGAGTGGGGAGACGTAATAGATGTATATAGCTGTGGGAGCCGAAGCTTATTAACCTTGACTCAGCTCATATAATGACTTAGCAACTTCCCCTAGAATTTTTTCCCAAGTGCATATGTTTAATGCCATATAGTAGTTCTTCCTATGAAGCTTAAGCCCATTTAAAATGAACTATGTGAATATGGGCCTATCATGCCCATTAAGGCCCATTATGTTGGACTTTGGTTTTATTTAGAGAAAATGCTACTTTTTTGTATTGTCTTGAGAGTTGTCTTATATACATCAGATTTTTTATCCCCTGATGATAATTAAAACCCAGACCAAAAATTCTAAGATAAGAAACTCGCCATTGAACACATACACGGGAGAAATAAGGTTAGAAGGCTTCATTATATGATCTGCTTGTATTTGTAAATAATTTTGCATTTCATGCATACATGACATTCATTGTACTTTTCATAAATGCATTTTTCTTAGCCTTAAGCCTCTTTTTATTTGGAAGTAGATTAAGCGTAATTTGGTCCATCAATATCAAGGATCTAATCAAATAATTGAGACCACTTTACAAAGGAGTAGAATGGTAGGACCCTTTAATTTTGATGTTGTATCTTTTAAGAAAGAATTTCTGAAAGAGATTAGGGATGACATGAGACAAATAATCAGAGGCATGGTTGCTGAGATTGTAGGGAAGATGCCCTTTGACGAGGAAGACTCTGAAACCAGAACTGTTCTTAGTGAGCCTTCAAAAGAAAAACTAAAAGCACCGGTAGACCCAACTGAGTCATAATGGATGAAAAATATGAAAAGGCTAATAGACTAACTATAAACTGCAATGAAAAAGCATGAGCTCAATCCTAACTCTGCCGACTTGGAGGAAAAAGAATCATTGCCCCCAAAATGTCAATTCCTAAGCATGAAGAAGTCTTCTAGCATAGATGATCCTCACTTGCATCTAAAGCAGTATGTCACATACATGAAAGCCACTGGTTTGTCTAAAGCTCAGATTGTCAAACAATTCCCAATGTCCTTAGAAGAAGCTCCTATTAAGTGGCACTACACTGTGGATGTGCATGTTCAGTAAGATTGGATAGAATTGTGTTCAACTTTCATTAAAGAGTATGGGTTGTATTCATAATTTGAAGTATCTCTCCAAGAGCTACAAAATACGACGCAAGGATTAGGTGAACCTTTCACAAGCTTTTTAGACAGATGGAGAGGAAAGTTGGCCCAAATGAAGCATTGACCTACAAAATCTGACAAACTGATCATAGCCATAAAAGCATGTGTTCCACCTCTAGCTGACAAACTAAAGGACATGGGCATAAAGGACTTCAAAGAGTTATACCAATTCGGAGTACAAGTTGAAGCTGACTAGAATGAGAGCATTTATGAATAATCGTTGTTAGTTGTGAGTGTAATGATTTTGGATAATACTTTATTGCAATATCTTTTCTTTGTGCTAATAGATATCTAATTGTCTAAATTACCTGATTATGAATTCATTATGATTGTGCATGCTATGTTATGCTTGAATAAGAGAGAGATTAAAAAAAAAAGAAAGATCACATCAAATAAAAAGGCTGAAAGTCATAATTGACTCTTATTTTTCTTTCAGGCACTTTCAACTTCAGCTTTTCTAGAAATGAATTCACCATATTCACCAAAAAAAGGAAAAAAGAAAAATAAAACATAAAAGAAAAGAAAAAGAAGAAATAAAGGAAAATAAAGGAAAAGAAAAAAAAGAAAATTTTTTTGTTTGTGCCCTCCATATTTCAAAAGTCAATCATGTGTGGCCCTTTTTGAAGATTATCTTTAAACGCCCATCTTCATAAATTAGTGCTAGTGGTATTAATTCCAAAATTCCAATCTAAAAAATTTCTACCCAATGTGAGCAGAAAAATTATTAGTCTGGCTGATCAATTACAAACATAATGTAGCGTGCATGGTTATAATGAAAGAGTAATCATTTAAAATGAGCATGATCGACATATGTTAGCACGTGAAGTGCCAGACATGGACTTTTTTACAAGTTTTGCAGCAATCAACATTATGAGTGTGACATCAACGTCTAACAATCAACGGTAAGAGCATTGAGTGATCAGTGGCCGAAGTGGACAAGAAAATAGTCAATTATTATATGAAATTACAACCGCCTAGCTAGGTTTGAAAACTCCCAGAAGGGAGTGGCCTAGGTAAAAGAGGAAAAATAAAAAGAGAAAAAAATGAAAAAAAACCCAGCTAGGTTCGAAAACTCCCAAAAAGGGAACGACCTAGGCAAAAGAGGGAATATAAAATAAAATCGGTTGTACTTTCATTATGAGAAGAGCGATTCAAGAGCTCATAAGATTCTGCTTTATGATGCAAGAAAGAGAGGGTCTATCAATTCTTCAAACAAGGGGCAAATTTTAAGACATAAACTGGGGGCACACTAAGGGTCAAGCATTATTGTCCTATGACAACAAAGTAATCCATAGAGAGAACCAAGCAGAGGGCATTTGTTGTTGTCATCATCCCAATTAGATCATGAGAGGGTCCTAATTTCTGTCCCATTTGGATATATCGGTCTCAATGACAATCTTTGATAGACTCGATTTTTAAATCTGGATTCTTTGATATAATAAGGTCTAGTTCCCAAAGAATAGCTCTAAACAGAAAAGACATTTGGCTAAATCATTTGAGATTTCCTGTTTCTCTTAGATCATGCACACGTGAAATTTTTGCAAGAATTATTTTGACATTTCATACATGTTGGCATTAGAATAATGCATGTCTTTCACAAACAGTACACCTAATATTATGTTGTCAAATCATTTTCGAAAACTTTCAAAGATCACGATCATGCATACATCAACTTTTAACTTTATGAATGTGTCTTCTCAAGAATAAGCTAGCTCCAGTGCATATGATGTAGACCAGCTACCATTATCTTTACCTGATGCCCCTAAGGCTATATGACACTTGTTTATTTTTTGCCTGACGCCCCCGAGGCTATATGACACTTGTTTATTTTTGCCTGAAGCCCCCGAGGCTATATGACAGTTGTTTGTTTTTACCTGATTCCCTGAGGCTATATGATATTTATTGTTTATCTCTGCCTGACGTGCCCCCAAGGCTATATGACACTTGTTGTTTATTTTTGCTTGACGCCCTCGAGGCTATATGGTACTTGTTGTTTATCTCTGCCTGATTCCCCCAAGGCTATATGACACTTGTTTTTTATTTTCGCTTGACGCCCTTGAGGCTATATAACAGTTGTTGTTTATCTTCGTCTAACGCCCCCAACGGCTATATGGCATTTGTTGTTTGTTTTCATCTGACGCCTTGAGGTTATATGACACTTGTTTATTTTCACTTGACGCTCCCAAGGCTATTTGGCAATTATTGTTTATTTTCGCCTGACGCCCTTGAGATTATATGGCACTTGTTTGTTTTCACCTGACGCCCCCGAGGCTATATGGTATTTGTTATTTATCTTCACTTGACAACCCCGATGGCTATATGATACTTATTGCTTATTTTCGTCTAATGCTCCGAGGCTATATGGTACCTGTTGTTTGTCCTTACTTAATGCCCCTGAGGTTGACAGTGTAAATTTCTATGAGTGGCTTCTCAAGAGTGAAATTCTTAAGATTTAAGTTTGTGAGTGACTTCTCAAGAATAAAATTCTCAGAATTCATATTTCTTTGAGTAAATGGTCGGGTTGTATCCTCAAAGTTCATAATTCAAGAAGTGACTGGTCAGGTTTGAATCCCTAAAGTGCATCTTCTTTTCCAATAAGTGTCTGGTCGGGTTGTATCCCTGAAGTGCACATCACAAGGAGTGTCTGGTCGGGTTTGAATCCCTGAAGTGCACATCACAAGGAGTGTCTGGTCGGGTTTGAATCCCCGAAGTGCATCTTCTTTTCCAAGGAGTGTCTGGTCAGGTTGTATCCCCGAAGTGCACATCACAAGGAGTGTCTAGTCGGGTTTGAATCCCTGAAGTGCATCTTCTTTTCCAAGGAGTGTCTGGTTGGGTTTGAATCCTCAAAGTGCATCTTCTTTTCTAAAAAGTGTTTGGTCAAGTTGTATCCCCGAAATGCAAGTCTCAAGGAGTGTTTGGCTGGGTTTGAATCTCCGAAGTGCATCTTTTATTCCAATAAGTGTCTGGTTGGGTTGTTTCCCTAAAGTGCACGTTACAAGGAGTGTCTGGTCAGGTTTGAATCCCCTAAGTGCATCTTCTTTTTCCAATAAGTGTCTGGTCATGTTGTATCCTTGAAGTGCACATCGTAAGGAGTGTTTGGTCGAGTTTGAATCCCCGAAGTGCATTTTCTTTTGCAAGGAGTGTCTGGTTGGGTCATATTCTCGAAGTGCATCTCCATTTCTCTACTGAGTGACTTCTTGCGTCAAAAAGGCTCGGAATTCACGTTCAAATATTAATGAGTGGCTGATCGGACTAGAAAAACTTGAGGATCACGGTCATATTTCCATCATTTCTTTACTAAGTGACTTCTTGAGTCAGGAAGGCTCTGGATTCACATTCAAATATTAATGAGTTGCTGATCGGGCCAGAAAAACCGGAGGATCACAGTCACGTTTCCATAATTTCTTTACTGAGTGACTTCTCATTTTAGAAAGGCTCGGGATTCACATTCAAATATTAATGAGTGGTTGATTGGGCCAAGAAACCCAAGGATCACGGTCACGTTTTTATCATTTCTCTTTACTGAGTGACTTCTCGCATCAGAAAGGCTCAGGATTCATGTTCAAATATTAATGAGTGGCTAATCAGGCCAGAAAAATCCAAGGATCACGGTCACATTTCCAACATTTCTCTCTACTGAGTGAATTCTTGTGTCAGAAAGGCTTAAGATTCAAATTCAAATATTAATGAGTGGCTGATCGGACCAGAAAAACCTGACAATCATGGTCATATTTCCATCATCTCTTTACTGAGTATTTTTTATGTCAGAAAGGCTTAAGATTCACGTTCAACTATAATGAGTGGCTGATCGGGCCAGGAAAATTCAAGGATCACAGTCACATGTCAAGATTATTTCAATAAGTTTCAAACTTTAACCTCTTGGGTTTGAATTCTTGAGGCCGACAACACGAGTGAAGCTCGGAGGTCAGGTACATTATTTTTGTTGTTTACTGCTTTTGTTATGCATGTTGCTTCTTCAAAAAATTGATTTCAGAAGTCCAGTTTTTGAAAAACCAAGGGGCAAATTGTGGACACCCTCGGTTTGGTCGGCCTATAACAAAAGTCCAATGATGAGATAGTACATATATCAAATGCAAGAGGATCCGAAACTTTCTTCAGGAATGGACTTGAAAGCGCAAAACCCTTAGTTGAGCCCAAAATACCAAACCAGGACCCAAAAGTTCAAATTTAAGCCCAAAAGCCCGTTTAGCCCAAAGGCCCAAACCAGGCTTGGGCGAACAGGCTATCGCCTCTTCGTATTTGGCATCGGTGAGGCGACACCTCATCAAAGAGGCGGTGCCTCTTTGTAGCCAACCTATGTTGCATTAAATATCATTTATGGCTGCATTAAACAAGGGATGAGCCCACATTATCTCTAATCTGCAGATTTGTGTGTGAAAATAAGATTTTAGAGGCAAAAAATACGAGAAAAGAGGAGAGACAACTATGAAAAATGGATATTTATCTTGGTTTATGGGAAATTGAAAAGAAAAAAAAGGTGAGAAGCTTAAAAAAGGGGTTAGGGTGGTTAGAAAAGGAGGTTGGCGTTTTTTAGATAAAAAGAAAAAAAGGAGGAGGAAAAACAAAGGTTCTTAAGAGAAGGAAAAAGAGAAAGAAAAAGAAGAAAAGAAGAAAAGGGAGGACCTAAGCTTGAAAATTATTATTTCTTGAGAAAGAAAAGGATCATTGCATTCAAGAAGTATTCAGATAAAAAATAACCTCCACGACAAATTCTGAAAATCTCCACGAAATTTAATTATTATACAGTATGTCTTGACTTTCATTTGAGTGATAATTCCATCTTCATTTTAAACTCCAAACTCTTTAGATCTTTTCTAGTGGACCTTAAGTTCATGAAGTAGCATGATTTTTAAACAGTTGGACGCTTTAAGTATTTTCTTCTCACCGTGCTCAGCTGTAGTTTTAAGAAATGTATCATTGTGGGACTTAGAGTAAAAAGTTGGATACTGTGAATAAAATTACCTATGTTTATGACACCTATGCTATGATGAGCCGAGAGTAGGTTATGTTTTGAAGTGCAACATGAATGGATTTTTGTGCATGAAGAGTTTTGTACTTTTGTATATTAAAAATTTGTCTGGAGCATAAATTATATAGAGAGAAATAAATAGACAGCGATTGCGGTTATTGAAAATGAATGCGACTGTCCCACCAGTCCCATTTTCTCTGCTCTCTCCTCAAAGTGGTATTGGAATAGACAATAAGTGAAAAATAATGGCGACTTGATGATAAATAAAAAAATATTAAAGGTGAAGTGGCCATTTCCCACCCTCTAGACAGAAGGCAAAGGTGTCTCTCCATTTCTCTCCTTGAGTGCTTCTGTCTCTATACTTTAGACTTTAGTCATGGAAACCAATCAACACAATTTAATATTCGAGGAGGAGGAGCTGGTGGCAGAAAATGATGCTCTGGAAAGGAGGCAATCTCGGCGCTACAGCAGCAGCCGCGCCTCCACTGTTGCTATTTCTAGCAATGGAAATGGCAACGGAAATGATGCTCATTGTACAAGTAGCAGTAGCCATAGCAGTGTCGAAGCGGAAACTGCAGATGGAGCTGACTATGATTTGTGTTCTAAACACAAAATCAAGCAGACTGTTTTCTCACACAGTAGTGTTTACTTGGATCAAGACCATGGTATGTTCCTCCTCTTCTCCTTTTACCTTCAATTCTTGAATTGTTGCTTGCAGCAGCTTTTTTCCTTTTACTTCTAAAATTGCATAATTTTGCTCTTAAAATTGAGCTCTTAGTTTCTTCTTATTAGCGAGATTTGACTGGATATCCTTTCTTTTGTTATGTCCCTCCTCTAATCCAATAAGAAAATGCCTGATCTCTTATTTGTTACTTAATTTTACTAAATTTGGATGCACTCCCCTTAAAGATTCTTATACTTTAATCCATCTTGCGCAACATGAATCTATGGTTTAAAAATTTTAAGTCAACTTTGGGAAAAGGATGCAGTTTTAGTGCCGCTGTCTTTGGCGATGAAGGTGGTTTCCACCCTTTAAAGTCACTTTTATTCGTCATGTATGCGGCAACTCCATTCATCGCTTCATATAAAATGATTTTTGTGGACGATCTATACTTGGAAGGAAATTTAATTACTATAACTAAAATAAAAAAAAAAATCCGAAACAGTTGGCTTAAAATCTCATAACAAATTTTAGGATTTTCTGGATTAAGTTATAGATTCGGGATTTTCAACCCTTTTCTTATGGTGTAATTAAACTAGTGGTTGTTTTTCGACTCTGTGGCAATGCTTTTGTACATTTGCTCGCTAATTGACGTATGAAATCTAAAAAAGAGAGAAAAAATGAAATCACTTTTTGATTTTTATGCGGTGATTCTTGGTTATACAGCCGTTTCTTTAGATTTAATTTCTTTCACCTGCAGAGCTTATGTCAAACCAGGACTTGTTGGGCAGCCTAGCTTCTTTTCTCCTGTATAGCAAATTCCTATTCTCACTGGAATATTCTCTCCGGAATACATTAATAATGTGTATATATAGAATTTTATATATGTTAATTCCATTGCTTTGGTGTTATCATGCTCTCAAATTTTGATACCATTCTTGAAGAATTATACCAATATGTGCTTGTGCTTGGTGATGTCTATTATGCACACTCAGCCTGGTTTTAGTATCAAATCAGACATTGGCATTCATTTATGACGTGATATGTGTTAAATTAAGGTCACATTCTAATTATTTTTTTAAATGTTCTCTGAATGTTTATGAAAGACAGAAAACAACACGTGGAAAACTAAGGGTCACGGACTCTTAGTTCTTGGTTGTGAGATCTTTTCATCTCAAAATTTCGGGTGTTTTTATTGGCCAAATGCATAGTTTCACCTCTAAACTTTGCATGATTAATCTCTGGCGCCCTCCAACTTTTATTATTTTCTATTCAACCTTTAAATTTTTATTTTGAACCTATTTAACACCTATAATGCATAAAATCAACATATTTTGTAATCTAATGTTGATATAGACATAAAAAAACTTATACGGACTATAATAATGCTTAATCTAAAGAGATAATATAATTGAAAATTAATTTTTTCTAACTTTTTATATTAATTTTAAATTTTATTTTTATAAATTTGAAGGTAATTTTTAGCATTTACATATTTAAAATCATTGGCAATCAAATGTTTGTCCATTTTGGTATTATATAAAAATACAGATTTAAGGGTGAAAAAGGTACAAACTAATAGTTTAAAAGTTAAATAGAAAATAATAAAAGTTGAAAGGTCTTAGAGGTTACTTGTACAAAGTTCAAGGGTGAAACTATGCATTTAGCCTGTTTTTATTACTTCCTTTGTGGATACTGTCATGTTTGGCAAATATTCTGTCATCATTCCTTGTTTTTGACTGAAGGAATATGGAAATGTCACCACTGCGATTGGACCCACTGCATGGGAAGTTCGTTGATTGATCTTAAACAGAATTTTAAAGGGTGCTTGCACATGCCAATGAGTGTCAAAACCCATAATCAACAGGGACCATGTTTCATATTTGAAACCAAAGGTCAGTAGATACTAAGATTTTGTGGGGGAATATTATCAGTTACTATTAGTAAAATTGCAGACTGCAGTGCCGGTAAAATAATTAACTAGTGTAAGCTTATAGTCCATACTATAATGCAGCACACTGGTGGCTCTTTTCCGTGTAAATAGTAAATCCTCTTGTGTCACTAATGGAGAATGACTATTACCTGTACTTGTCATTGGCTTGTAAGATTGTTGTAATCTGTTTTTGAGTATTTGGATATATGATTCTTACTGCCTTGGATATATAAAGTTTGACACTATTTCGGGTGTTTGTGAAAAATCATCTTTTTTATGGGATGATAATTGATAAATGTAATGCCGTTACACAATTAATTTGCTAAGTGCATCCTTATCCACCTATGCTTCATGAAGAAAATGTCAAGCTGCTGCTTGATTGCAGGAACAGAATCCATTAATGGATTACCTGAAATGAAGAATGGTAGTGTCAAAGGTTCAACTTTTGAGACAAAGTCCAGCGATGCAGATGTCCATGTTAAGAATTTGGAGATTCAGAATGTTCTTATTAAGGAAATGAATGATCAACATTGGAAAAATTTGGATGATATGGGGTTTTCTGATTCAAGTTTAACAAGTTTAAGAGCTTTAGAGGAGTCACATGAAAAACAGAATTTAAAGTCTGAGTTTTCTAACAATGAAACTGGACTAGCAGGAGATTTTGACTTAATTGAAGAAGTTGACAAGGAAGAGACAGAATTAGATGTTGAGAAGGTGCTAAAGAAGCAAAATACTCATGATTTGTATTGCCCTAACTGTAACTCTTGCATTACTAGAAGGGTTATCATTTTGAGAAGAAAACCAAAAATTCGAAATACACGTTGTAAACCAAAGCACAATAAAGATGTCACAGCGTTTCTCTCTGAGTTGGATGCCAGTAATGCTAATTCAGCCAAAATTCAAGTTCCTGAAACAGTTAACAGTAACTCAAGTGGTAATCCAGCACCTGCCTGTGATTATGGTAGCAACAGCGAAACGGAGGTGTTCAGATGCTTATCGTGCTTCAGCCTTTTTGTACCTACAGGTACTATTTTTATCCCTTTTTAGTGAAGAACAAGCCCTTATAAACATCTTTTACTCTCTTAGCAACACTAGTTATTAATTCTATATGCCCATTCTTCATGATTTCTAGAGATATTCTGCTTTAAATAGTTTAGCATATTAGTGGCAAATTATTATTGTTTCAATATTTAAAAAAATATGCGTGAGTTGCTGCTAAAGTGCCAATTTTCCCCCAGAATTTGGATGAGAGGGGCAATCAGAGCATAAATTAATTTTCTGGTCAATAAGCCCACCAACTTGGCAAATCCGGTCAATTCATCCAAATCAACTTTCTTATAAAATTCAATTCCTCTAAAATTATTATTTTTGAAGTAATTCGCCCAAAATACTTTATAAAAATTAGTATTTAGGTTTAATTTATATCAAATTTAAAAATATAAAACACGTAATTTTAAAAATTAAAATTCTTAAATATAAAACACGTAATTTTAAAAATTAAAATTCTTACTTTTTTAAATAAGAATTTATCTTTTTCTTTTTTCAGTTTCTTTCTCTATTTTTTAAGGTGAATATATGATTTAAATTGAATTGAATTGAAAACTTCAAAAATTAAAATGTCAAAATAATGTTTTATGATTTATAAATACGTTTAAAAATTTGACATTCTAAATCTTTTACTTGTACTCACATATTTTTTTATCTTTTAACATTTATGTATATAAAAAAATTAGGATAAAAAATAAAAAAATTTAATTTAATAATTTTTAAGACTATATTCATAATTATTTAATTATATAAATGAGCGCTATTTGGTTATAATTAAAAGGTTGAATAGATACAATTTAATTTTTTAGTTTTGAATTTTAACAAATAATTAATCATTTTGATTTAATTTTTATTAAAAATTTTAAAAATAAACTATATTTTTTTTTATGTTTAATTTTTATATATATCTTTTTAATTGAATGATCATTTCTGAAAAGAAAAAAAAATTTTGTATATATATTTTCCATATTTAATTTTTACCAATGCATGTTTCAACATAATTAGTCAATGTATATTTATGTTTTGGGGTAAATTAGCTAAAAGAGATTTTTTGGAATGAAATGAACTTCTTCGAAATACTAATTTGAGCCAATTGATTGGATTTTCCAAGTTGATGAGCTAATTTACATGAAAATTAATTTATTGGTTGATTACCCATTATATCCAAATTCAGGGGGCAATTTGACACTTTAGCCTGTCAATTCTAAATGTGGCTACTTTAATCATTGTTCAGTTGATGTCCATGCCTCTCCTTCACAGAGATGGTCTAAATATTGGAATTCTCTTTTCTTAGCTTTTAGAACGATAGTTGGTCACATGAGAGATATGACAAATGTTGTTGAGGTTAACCTTTGACAAATGAGTTTTCACTTATCTTTGTTTAATATTATTGATTTCTTCATATGTATGATCAAAGATCTTATTGTAGGCTACAATCTTTAACTATTTTGTCAAATTTTACAGGAGATGGCTTCAAGTTGTTTCAGCTTTTTGGAAATCACACTGAGAATGAAAGTATGCAAAATCTTCAAAAGACACCTGTAACCAGTACAAATTGGTTTTTTTCTATATTTTCCAATGATAAGAAGAAAATGACTATTGAACAAGGTGGGTTCGCAATTCTCTGCAGATTTATTTATTACACGATGGTCTCATTTACCTTTTTGGCTGCTTTATGTTGTAATTGATCAGACTGGTTTCTTGACCTGAAGTTTTTATATGGACTAGTGTAGTCTAGCCATGGTTGATATTCTAGAATGTGAATATTTGTGGTCATATAAATGAAATATTTAACATTCTGAAACAAAATAGGAAAACTGTTTGGGAATAAGCTTGATGAATAGGAGGAAAAAATATCAGTGACATCAGAGAAGATCATGTAGATGAAAATTCAATTAGTTTATGGAGAAACAATTGAGGGGGAACCATTTTGTTATAATCCTAGGTTTGCATTTGGCTATTGGTTTGTTAGAGAGAACCCTTCAATCATTGAGTTTAAGGAGCTCAAAACCTTTTTCGAAATTCTACTTTATTAATTTAACAGCTATTGCTTATATACAACTCAAGATAGGACAACTAAGACACAAACTGCCTATAAGAAACTACCTCGCAAAACATATGATAAGGCAACTAAACTGCAACTGCTATAAACTGAACATGAGGGGCAGAAAACTAATTGCAACCACTGACTATCTAGTTGATTATAAATTACCTGAGAATGGCTGAACTAACTGCTGCATAACAGTTTTCTACTAAACTACAGCTGTTTTCTAATAACTCTGTCATTTTATCTCCATATAAGGATTTGAAGCAAGAGATGCATGTAATGAGGTAGTTTATTTCTTCTACTATTAAGTAGATTCAGGTGCATCACTCATAAAAGAAAAATTGTTACAGCACAGAAACTATTAGAAAGTTGTACGAATGATTCCTGTGGGGTTGTAACCATGTGGAGTTATTATTTCACTTGAAGATTACTGGCAGCAATCCTACAGTACCTGGCCTAGAGTTATAAACTTGGACTTATGGCCCAAGGATCTGTTCCACAAAGCTGCATCAAGAAAATGAAAGTCTTACTTGACTTTATAATAAGTACACATGCTTATGAGCATATGCTTGCGCATTCCTTTTTTGTCTATCTCCCACCATTTAGAGCATGTTTACTCACAATTATACGAAATTTAAAATCTGTCTGATGATAGGGAAAAAAAATACATTTTTTTTGGTTTCATTTTGAGTTTAGAAGTGGTGTGCTTCAGGATAAAACAATTACTTTCCATAATTCTTTCATTAAATTATTTTTTCAGCAGGAAATGAGCCACTGGTTGATCAAAATGAACTTGTCTGTTGTGATGCTTCTCCACCAAAGGGACTGCGAAATGATTTGGGGAGTGCATCCCTTGAAGCTAGAAGGGAGTTTGTGTATTCTTCAACAGAAGATAGTAAATATCTTGAATTTGCATCTAACAGCGTGGGAGAGCAATCAGAAATTGCAACAGAAAAGGCCAACATAGGTACAGGAAAAGGTTATTTTCTTGTGTTATGCATGTGTGGACATGTTTGTGTCTTATTGGATATTGCCAGTCTAATGCTACATTAAGATTTTGGGACCAGAGTCTCATGGCATGGACATTATTTAGTTACATCAATCGTCATTATAGAACATGGGTATCAATAGGATTTTATGATCTTCTTCATGTCTGTTTGCTTACAGTTCAGCTTTTAGGACTAAGCTAAACAGCATAAAATAAATTTTCACCTTGCTTGCCATCATTCTACCGACATGTCCTTAATTCCTGTCTGCTTTGTGGCCTGTGAGACTGTCAAGTGGCATCAGCATATATTCCTAGCTTCTATTCTTGTGGGGTAATTTCAGAGTTATGCTTTGTTTTCATCTGTCTGTGCGTGAAAATGACAAAATGTTTTAAACTTCATTTATGCTTCTGAAGTCTGGACATCTAAGACTTGAATGTTGAGCTCTGCTTTCCTATATTTTTATTTCATAAACTTTACCAGTCTACTGTGTCTGTGTGTTCCTATAATTTCTGCAAAAAGTTGATATTTTTGTCAGTATCAATGCTATATGACATGGAATTAGGACATACAGTACAACACCATAATTCATTTGCCAGATGGCTGGCTAAATGCTCCATTTGTTGGTTCTTACATATACAAATTTGTGCTGGTATTGCAACATCAGCTATGCTATAGCAAATACTGTTCAACAGTTAAACTTAGAATGCTCTTCAGCTACTATGTTATATCAGCAAAAGGAAGGTCATACAGCACTGCCCCTCACTGGCATTCTGGTTAACAATGCAGAATCTGCTGATGATGCCTCACAGGGAGTGCAAATCAGAGCGACTGCTTCAGTGTCTTCAACTTGCAAATCTTTTATGCCTGAACTATCACAGGTAGACAAGAGTTCCAGCACAGCAATGGCAAAAAATTTTATTCAAAATAATCAGGCCTCATCTATAATACTGGGCACTCCATTGCCCACTAAGTTTTTTGGTGAAGAACTTTTAAACGATCCAGCTGCAGTATGCCATGAGACTAGAAAAGATGTGATGTTTTCTTCAAGCCAAGGAACTTCTACGGAAACAGTGAAAACTGGTGTTGGAGAGACAGCAATTGATACTGTGAAGAAGAAGAATACAGGTATATACAAGATTTTAGAGTCCTGCTAGAAATGGTATGCTAAAAGTCCTTTCTAACTGCATAAAAGCTGCTGCCAATGTGATTAGTCCATTCAATTATCAAAATGTGGTTTTCTCCTCAAATTATCATCATTGCAACTGATTGTTACACTTTTCAAATCATATTATGTGACTCATAAATTCCTACAAAAAAATTGGCTGGTAATAATTTTCATTTGATAGTTATCATTCATATTAGCATATCACTCCTTGGTACTTCATGTATAACGAAACAAAATTTACATGCACATCCATCTTCATTACAATTTAACAGATCACTCATAGTTATTAATAACTTGATCGTTAGTTATGAAATTAATACTCTGAATACATTATGTTTTCCTTGCATGAAAGCCCCATGCTGGCATATGTACAAATTAATTTCCAATAACCTTCTATGATACTGATAACTTCCTTAGACTGTTACCTTTTAAGTACCATTGTTATTAGTAACACCAATGTTTTCTTAGTGCTCATTTTCTTTGCATGGATGCGGCTGCAAGCTTCTATCTATCAGATTCTTTGACATGACAATTTGATGCAGTCAACAATGTTATACTTACTGTTGAATCAAGATCAGTGGAACCTGCATATCCTCAGAGAGCACAAAACATTGATGGTTCAACAGAAGCCACTAGCTTGCTGCACAGTGAGACCCAGATATATGAACAAAGAGGTGCTGGAATCTCTTTGGATATTTTGAAAAGTATTATTTATGGTGGTTTAGTTGAATCTATTACAAGTCTAGCTGTTGTTTCCTCTGCAGCTGGTGCTGGTTCTGCTACATGTAAGCATTTCTTTCCTTTGTCTGCACTAAATGTAAAGGTCAAATTATTGAACAAATTCATATAGTTTTATTCATAGCTAAAATTATTATTCAGTACGTTAATAAGTAATGTTTGAGCAACTTAGGCTAGATATGGGAAAGAAGGGGCACGGTAGGCCTAAATTAATTTGGAGTAAGGTGATTCAAGAAAACTTAAGGGCTGTTCACCTCCATGAGGAAAATGCCGAAAATTGTGTGGAATGGTGTAACAGGATCCATAAAACTGACCCCAACTAGTCTGAAATTAAGGCATAGTTGAGTTGAGTTTTATAGAGGTATGCAGTCAAAATGTTACTTTCAACAAACCATTAGAATTGAGGCCCGTGTTATGTAAAAACGTAGTGATTATGCTTGTAAGTCCAGTAAAATGTCATTAGTTATGTTATGATTTTGTGATGTGTGCCAAAATCTTCACGCTTTCTAAGATGAGATATACCATCACTTTATTTTGAAACCTTACATTTTGCTTAACGTTTATAAAACAGAGGTTTGAGGGAAAAAAAAAAGGAATTAATTGTGTATTTCTCTTGTGTGTTTAGATCACAACCTAACTGATATATATATATATATATATATATATATAGATATTTATACAAGTGTACTAAATATGGTAAATACGAATGTATAGGAAACTACCTATAAATTCGCCTATACAATCACTATAAATTAGGTTCAGAATTTGTGCTAAAAGCTAGCCTATAATCATGCTATAATTATAGCCTTAAATTACGTTGCTAACACTTCCCTTCAAGCTAAAGCGTACATGTCCATCATGCAAAGCTTGTTAATCTAACAAAATCATCCTCTTAAGAGCCTTTGTGAACATATCAGCAATTTGATCTTTCGAAGGTGTAAATGGAGTACATATCTTTTTACTCCTAAAACCTGCAGCAAGAACCATGTGGCTAAATTTATCAAACTAAGCCCTAGGACTTTGCTTCAAACCATAAATTGCCTTCTTTAATTTACACACTAGGTGACTCTCCCCCTGAGCAACAAACGCTGGGGGTCGCTCCATTTAAACTTATTCTGCTAAATCTCCATAAAGAAAAGCATTCTTCATATCAAGTTGATATAATGGCCAATCCTGATTGACAGCCACAGATATGAGTATACGTACAGAGCTAAGCCGAGCAACAGGAGAAAAAGTCTCAAAACAATCAATACCCAATGTTTGGGTATACCCTTTAGCAACCAATCATGCTTTATAACGCTCAATAGAATTATCAGGGTGATACTTGACAGTGAAAACCCATATGAAAGCAACTGGTTTAACCCCTCCGGTAATGGTATGAAGTCCCATGTACTATGAGTAAGAAGTGTAGACATTTCGTCCACCAGAGTCCTTTTCCAATCAAGACTGCAAAAAGCTTCTTGATAATTCCTAGGAATTTGTATAGATGACAAAGACAAAGGAACGAAAAGAAGAACCAAGGTGATCAAGAGAAACGAAATTAGCTCCTATTTCAGGGGGAGTGTTACAAATTAGGAATAAATGTGGATATTACATAATATAAATTGGTGTGAATGCAATCATAGAGAATTGTTTTTAGGAGTTAGTCTTCTCCTTCCTAAAATAAAATTCTAAATGTATGTGTGTGTGTGTAGTCTGTGAATAATAAAAATACATCTATCTTTTTCCAATATTCTTATGCTCTCTAATAACATTGCACAAGTGACACTTATCACTTCATTCTATTGTATTGAATATAGAATGCACATGGTTTTAAACATTCTCTATTGTCAAACTTAATCTCTTGTAATTTTTAAATTCTCATTCCTATTGCAAAAATTTATATGGCAGACCCTTATAACATTGTTAATTTTCATATTTTGTAGTGAATGTCTTAGCTCTGGGATTGGCAAATTTGATTGGTGGAATTTTCATCATTGGTCACAATGTGAGTTACATTTCATGTTCACTTCTAAATAATGAACAAGATGTTTAATATCTGGTAAGAGTTTGTGTGCTGCTTAATTCTATTTCTTTTATTAAAAATTATGATATAGCAACAAAAGGAATTGAGCTGTATTGATGAACAGAATAGACGCTACTCACCTGATGTTAATTCTACATAAGCCCTTTGAACCATGTTTCATCCAGTAAGCATATTTCAATTACAAGTCCAGAGTAGTAGAAAAATTAAACCATTGCTATATTATTGGTTTGGGCTTTTCATTTGTGTTTAGGTTTTGTCAAATTTTTCTGTTTTATTATAAGGAATTTTATAGTTTTTTTCCCTATATAGAGGTCGTAGCCTTCAAGGCATTTTAACTTTTTGGGTTAAAAATGTGTTTTTGATGTGAGAACACAGGTTCTACATCACCCTTAAATATCATAACTTCACAAACTTATGAGCAGGGTAGTTATATGACAAACTTGTTGGTGCACTGCTGATTGCAAAGAGCATGCACATACCAGTAGCCTAGCCCATTATAGGTGCTTATGGAAATTTATGAAACTAAACTGGTGGCTTGGACAATTTGACTCTGGAAAATTGCTAAATTATAATTAGAAAATGTGGAAACAATTATATGTATAAAAATGAAAGAAAAATTTGAAGACTCAAGCCATGTTACACTGCTCCAATTCTCAAAACACTGGCTTATGGTATTGCATTCCTGCGGACTTGTTACTCAGATATAACCTATATTATTTCAACTACTGCCTGACATTCATCTTGGTCAATTAAGATGCTCATTATAGTTTCCTTTTGTCGGAGCTATTTGATGCATTTATCTAATAGTGCCATCACTAATAAAGATATCATTTTTACAAGAGCTTTAGGACATTATCATCTGTTAATTATATTGCACTTTGGTTGTTTTTATTCATTCTTGCTCTTTCTTTATTGCAATAATATATCAAGGTGTCATTCAGTGTTTGAGACATCCCTTAGGTACTTTTTCTTTTCTACTAATTTTTATGTACTATGATGTGAATCTAGATTATCACTTGTTCTTCTGTGGATTTCAAAGTCTGTACTAACTCTCTCTTGTACTTGAAATTATATGATAGGTATAAATCCAATGCAGTCTGTTCCTTCACTTTTCTTCAAGTTTCATATGGCATTAAAATTACAATCATGTCTTGCAGCTCATTGAGTTGAAAAAGGATACCTTTGGCGGGCCTACAAACCAAATAGATGAGCAAGAGGACCGCTACCAATTAACACTAGGACAAAGAGAGAATTTTCCACTTCATGCGACCGTATCCATTTTTTCTTTTCTCATTTTTGGCATGTTACCACCGGTTATATATGGCTTCTCATTTCGTAAGAGTGATAGTAAAGACCTCAAGCTTGCAGTAGCTGGAAGTGCTTCGCTTGTATGCATTATTTTACTAGCTATTGGAAAGGCTTATGCTCGAAGGCAACCCAAATCTTATATTAGCACTGTGTTGTATTTCGTCAGCCTGGGGGTCATGGCCTCTGGTGCTTCTTACATAGTAGGGGACCTAATCAGCAAGCTGGTGGAGAAAGTTGGCTGGTTTGCGTCAAGTTTAGCAGTCGCTGTGACTGTTCCAGAAGGAAAACCATTTGAGCTAGGACGGACATCCTATTGAAGTATTCAAGCAAGTTGGAACAGTATTTAACGGTTGTCATTGGTATTACCTTCTTTAATCCTTTGGTCTAACTTCCTGTTGTATTTCCCTTTTATTTTTAGTCTTTTGCCAGATTCTTTTAAATAAATATGCTTATTGCAGTTTATCCGGGAAGAGCCTAGGAGGAAATTAGAGAACTAAATAAACAGAAAGGCAATCTATAGGAAATGGACGAACCATCTGGCAGAATGAAGGCTAAAAGTAGGCTTCGGTTGAAAAGTACTTGGAGTATTGATGGACAAAAGCTCAAATTAGGCCCGCAGGGCGAATAACTTGTTCTTCACCTTATTTCCCAAATAAATACGCAACTTTGAATTTTTCTCATTTAATGTAAAAAATATCTTTCATTCTATTTTTATATGATTTAACAGATTACCTATCCCTTCCCTTAAGTTTTATCAATTTTTATGGTTTTACCCCTTGAACTT